>JAWQFJ010028843.1:0-12500 GCA_034096865.1 Theodoxus fluviatilis
TACCATGAACAATGGAAGTAACTGCTACTGCATAGTTACGAAGCTTGCGCATGCGTACGAATAAATAGTTCCTCAACCGCCATCTGAGAAGTACAGTTGACTGTTCAACGTTCCATAAGTTTTCCCTTTTATCACGCTCTTCCACTCGAGCCACACCGACTACAGACCACAAAACATGGTGTCAGAAGTGAGATCCTTTGAACAAAAAGGGGGACCAGGATTCAGCTGAACGAGCAATCGAAAGCTAAGTAACTTGATTGGAAAATTTCAGTGCGTCACAATGTTCAAACCGCCGCAGCCATTCGCATTTCATGAGCCTTCTGCATGGCCAGCTTGGTTAGCGAGATTTGATCGTTTCCGGCTTGCACCAAAGCTGAGTAAAGAGAGTGGCGAGATTCAAGTTAGTAGTTTGCTGTACTCTATGGGTCCGGATGCTGATAAAATTTTCGCACAGTTTGAGTTGTCTGACGATGATCAAAACGACTACGACAAAGTCAAGAAGAAATTTGATGAACATTTCATACCAAAGAGGAACGTGATTCACATCAGAGCAACATTTCACAGCAGGAACCAGAAAGAAGGTGAATCAATTGAACAATACGTCAATGCTTTGTATGAACTAGCAGAGCATGCTGCTTTCACAGAGAAGAAGGACACTATCAGAGATAGACTAGTCCTGGGGCTGAGAGACAAAGGTCTTTCTGGAAAGCTACAGCTAGAGAGCGAGCTGACTTTGGAGAAAGCAATCATGAAGTCGAGACAACATGAACAAGTGATGGCTGAACTAGAGGAACAGAGAGGTGCAACATCAGTTGATGGAGTCCGCTTCCGACCCGAGTGAAACCGAGGAGGGAAGGGATCCTCACATCAGAATGCACACGCGCATAATTCAGAGAAATTTGCGTGCAAGAAATGCGGAACTAGCCATGAAAAGTGGAAGTGTCCAGCATACCAGAAGAAATGCCACAAATGTGGGAAAATGTCACATTTTGCAAAAATGTGCAGGTCTAAGTCCAAGACAAAGAAAACGGATGAAGTTACTTCAGAGCCAGAGCCAGAAAGAGAGCTTGAAACAGAGCCAGTAACAGAGCCAGAAAAAGAGCCTGAGAGAGGGCCAGAGCCTGAGAAAGAATACTTCATAGGAAACATCGAGTCCAATGAACCACCATGGAGGGTGAATTTAAAGTTGGAAGAAACCTCTATCAACTGGAAGATTGATACCGGGGCCGACGTCAACCTGATTAGCAGATCTACATGGGCAAAGCTAGGACAGCCGAAGCTGCTTCCAGCAAATCATGTCAACCTGATGAGTCCAGGGGGCAAAGTGAAAACACTAGGTCACTTCACTACCAAGTTTGAGAAGAACTTCAAGAAGACTGAAGCTACAGTGTTCGTCATTGATAATGACTCTGACAGTCTTCTGAGCCGAAGCACAGCTACAGCGCTGAATCTTGTACGGAGAGTGAACTCAGTCACTTTCGCAGCCATGAAGTGTGAGCCTGTGAAGATCAAGCTCAAGGAAGGTACACAGCCGTACAGCATATCCACACCAAGAAGAGTGCCAATTCCACTGCAAGAAAAGGTGAAGAAAGAGTTGGAGAGGATGAAAGAAGACGGAATAATAGAAGAAATCACAGAGCCGACTGAGTGGGTGTCACCCATGGTTCCAGTACAGAAGCCTAACGGTGACGTCCGGATCTGCGTGGATCTGAAGAAATTGAACCAAGCAGTCCAGAGAGAGCGATACGTCATTCCTTCAATAGACGATATCATCCACAAGCTTCGAGGTTCCAGTGTGTTCTCCAAGCTTGACGCTCAGTCAGGATTCTGGCAGCTTCCGCTTCATGAAAGCACAGCCAAACTCACTTGCTTTCTTACACCCTACGGCAGATTTTTCATGAAAAGACTCCCTTTTGGTATTTCTTCTGCACCAGAAGTGTTTCAACGGGTCATGACAGAGTCACTCCAGGGCATAGACGGAGTCATCTGCTACTTCGACGACATCGTTTGCCATACCAAGACGATGGAGGAGCATGACGCGCTGCTTGCAAAAGTCCACCAGAGGCTTGATGAAGTAGGCCTTCGCTTGAACAAGACCAAGTGTGAGTACAAGAAGAGGGAGATCACCTTTCTTGGTCACGTCATCAACAAACAGGGCGTTCGTCCAGATCCGTCCAAGATCAAAGCGATCGAGAGTTTGTCAGAACCAGAAGACATCGCCGAGCTTAGAAGATACTTGGGCATGGTCAACTATCTTGGCAGGTATCTACCACACCTGTCCACTGTTCTGAAACCGTTGAACGCACTGTTGACCAAAGACGCAGCGTGGACATGGGGTCCTGAGCAGTCAGAAGCCTTTTTGAAAGTGAAGGAGATGCTCACCACTGCGCCTACCTTAGCGTACTTCGACCCAAAGAAGCCGACGACAGTTTCAGCTGACGCGTCGAGCTATGGTCTCGGAGGAGTTCTTCTCCAGGAACATGAAGATGGATTGCGTCCAGTCGCATTCTGCTCCAGAACACTGACCAAAACAGAGACAAACTATGCACAGATCGAAAAGGAAATCCTCGCATCAGTTTGGGCTTGTGAAAGGTTCGAGAGATACTTGGTAGGACTAGACAGCTTTACGCTTCAAACTGACCACAAACCGCTCATTCCGCTCATCAACACCAAAGACTTGTCGGAAACACCACTGAGATGCCAAAGGATGCTGATGAGGCTGATGAGGTTCAAGCCAAAAGCAGTGTACATTCAAGGGAAAGACATGACGATAGCAGACACCTTGTCGAGAAGTCCTTTGAAGCCAGAGAAAGAAGAAACAGCACTGCAAGAAGACGTAGAAGCCTACGTGTACGAAGTCACAAGCGCTTGGCCAGTTTCAGATGCCAAGCTGAACCAGATGCGTGAGGAGACCCAGAAGGACGTCAACCTCAAAACAGCGCTAGACTACACCATCAAGGGATGGCCAGTCTACAAAGAAGATGTCAAAATGGCAGCCAACAGACCTCTTTGCCGTTCGTGGAGACCTCAGTACTCATGAAGGACTGTTGATCTATGGCGATCGAATCGTCGTACCAGTTTCCATGCGAGCAGAAGTCTTAGAGAGAATCCATGATGGTCACATGGGTATCACCAAGTGCCGTGAAAGAGCAAAAACATCAGTGTGGTGGCCACACATAAGCCATGACATCAAAAACAGAGTTGCAGGGTGCAAACACTGTCTAGAGAAGAAACCATCGCAAGCGAGTGAGCCATTGCTTCCGTCAACGATGCCAGAACGACCCTTTCAGAGGATCGCTGTTGACATTTGCGAGATCAGGGGACAGAACTACCTCGTCTCAGTTGACTACTACAGTCGCTACATTGACATAGCTCAGCTCAGCAAGGTGACCTCCACAGCAGTCATCAACAAGATGAAGTTTATCTTCTCACAGCATGGGATTGCAGAGACAGTAGTTTCTGACAATGGAACACAGTTTTCTTCAGCCGAATTCAAGAAATTCGCTAAAGAATGGAACTTTTGCCATGTCACCAGTTCTCCTCACTATCCACAGTCCAACGGTGAGGCGGAACGCGCCGTGAAGACAGCAAAGGAGATCCTGAAACAGAAAGACTATCTCCTTGCATTGCTGACTTACCGAGCTACTCCACTCCCAACCCTTGGAGTAAGCCCGGCAGAGCTAGCGTTTGGAAGGAGGCTACGCACAACCCTACCCGTCCTTCCCCAGTCCCTTTTTCCATGTAAAGTGGAACATGACACAGTACGCCAGCGTGATGCAAAGTCAAAGCAGTCACAAAAGCAGTACTTTGACAAAAGAGCACGGAGCTTGCCAGAGCTTCAACCCGGTGACCTCGTCCTCATGAAGGAGGAGGGAGAGAAAGGCTGGAAGAAGCCAGGCGAAGTCCTTGAAAAGTGTGCTCCAAGATCCTACCTCGTTCAGACTCCTGAGGGTAGGCTGAGGCGTAACCGTAAGCACATCAGGTTACGTACGTCCGAGCAGATCACCATAGACAACCCGAAGATGTCACCGCAGATCACCGTAGACAACCCGAAGGTGTCGACGCAGATCAACGAAGACGACCCGAAGGTGTCTGTCCAACCTACAAGCAGTCACACGTCGCAGCCGGTGCAACCGCTGCATCAGACGCCATCAACGCCGCCATATATCACCAAGTCCGGTAGACAGATTCACAAACCAGCCCGGTACCAGTGAAGTAACATTCCTTAGTGATAGTCAGTACCGAACTTGATTCTAAGCGATGCTACACAGGAAGCTGTTGCGTGAAGTTGATTGTCTAAGTGACGCTTTCCAGTATACCTTGTGTTGGTTGAAGTTATGAACTTCCGAGTTCGGTTGTTCAAAATAATAGTAGTTCATAGTTAGATTCTAAGTTAGAATTTTCAGAGACGCTTTGCAGGAAGTCAAAAGCTAAAAGTTAGAGTTTACTTATTTGAAGTTGATCCGTTTGAGCTGAAGAGCTAACAGATACTGTGTGTTAATCCGTTGGAAGTGAAAACAGATACTTTGAGCTGGAATATTGAGTTAATTGACAGTTAAAGTTGAAAGAGTTAATTGTTGTGTCTTTTTCCTAAAAAGGGAAGATGTCATATTACCATGAACAAGGGAAGTAACTGCTACTGCATAGTTACGAAGCTTGCGCATGCGTACGAATAAATAGTTCCTCAACCGCCATCTGAGAAGTACAGTTGACTGTTCAACGTTCCATAAGTTTTCCCTTTTATCACGCTCTTCCACTCGAGCCACACCGACTACAGACCACAAAACAGTAAGGTGATGACACCTTGTCTGGAAGTTTTTCTCATCACAAGTGTTGCTTGCACCAGTTACCTCCCTTGGTGCAAAATGGCACGTTTTGCTCAGGAATAAAGTGTGATTATCATGGATACTCATTAATTTCTAAGTTTTTGGATGTTTAAATTTGGACAAAATAAATCAAAGTTTTCCATGTTGTGTTTGATTGTTTGTAATTTAGATTTTCATTGGGTCCGCTAAATATATTTCCAGCTCTCGAGGAACAGCAGCATGGAGGTTGATGCCGACATAGACTTCACCGCCATCCAAGTAAGTTTTTCTCATTCTTATTTCTGTGAGGTGCACTGGGAGTTTCCTTCCATGGTGAAACAGAAATAACTTGATTCTAGCTCCTCTGTTACAGTGTAGGTCTGGGATCTTCACCTCAGCAATAAATGCTACACTTTCCAATCATGAAGCCCTTGCAGAGCAGGTGTACAAGCCTGTGCCTCAGCTGACTGACCATTTCCACCTGGACTCTCCTGTGTTGCAGGACACGGAGCAGCTGGACGTGGAGGTGCCAAAGCACAAGACGTCCTTGAGGCGCCACAGCTCACTGGCCAAGCGTAAGCGCCCCACGCGCAACAGCATCCGCTACTCCATCAGGGAGGGAGACGACGAGTCCTTCTACATGGACTCCACTGGTAAGCCTCTGCAGCCTTGCCAGCAACTCCTGTGTCCTGCATGCCAGGGGAAATGCCCTGTAGTCCTCCTGTGTCCAGCATGCCAGGGGAAATGCCCTGTAGTCCTCCTGTGTCCTGCATGCCAGGGGAAATGCCATGTAGTCCTCCTGTGTCCTGCATGCCAGGGGAAATGCCGTGCAGTCCTCCTGTGTCCTGCATGCCAGGGGAAATGCCGTGTAGTCCTCCTGTGTCCTGCATGCCAGGGGAAATGCCGTGTAGAACTTCCTCCTGTGTCCAGCATGCCAGGGGAAATGCCCTGTAGTCCTCCTGTGTCCTGCATGCCAGGGGAAATGTCCTGCAGTCCTCCTGTGTCCTGCATGCCAGGGGAAATGCCCTGCAGTCCTCCTGTGTCCTGCATGCCAGGGGAAATGCCCTGCAGTCCTCCTGTGTCCTGCATGCCAGGGGAAATGCCCTGTAGTCCTCCTGTGTCCTGCATGCCAGGGGAAATGCCGTGTAGTCCTCCTGTGTCCTGCATGCCAGGGGAAATGCCCTGCAGTCCTGTGTCCTGCATGCCAGGGGAAATGCCCTGTAGTCCTGTGTCCTGCATGCCAGGGGAAATGCCCTGTAGTCCTCCTGTGTCCTGCATGCCAGGGGAAATGCCGTGTAGTCCTCCTGTGTCCTGCATGCCAGGGGAAATGCCCTGTAGTCCTCCTGTGTCCTGCATGCCAGGGGAAATGCCGTGTAGTCCTCCTGTGTCCTGCATGCCAGGGGAAATGCCCTGCAGTCCTCCTGTGTCCTGCATGCCAGGGGAAATGCCCTGTAGTCCTGTGTCCTGCATGCCAGGGGAAATGCCCTGCAGTCCTCCTGTGTCCTGCATGCCAGGGGAAATGCCGTGTAGTCCTCCTGTGTCCTGCATGCCAGGGGAAATGCCCTGCAGTCCTGTGTCCTGCATGCCAGGGGAAATGCCCTGTAGTCCTCCTGTGTCCTGCATGCCAGGGGAAATGCCCTGCAGTCCTCCTGTGTCCTGCATGCCAGGGGAAATGCCCTGTAGTCCTCCTGTGTCCTGCATGCCAGGGGAAATGCCTGTAGTCCTCCTGTGTCCTGCATGCCAGGGGAAATGCCCTGTAGTCCTCCTGTGTCCTGCATGCCAGGGGAAATGCCGTGCAGTCCTCCTGTGTCCTGCATGCCAGGGGAAATGCCCTGTAGTCCTCCTGTGTCCTGCATGCCAGGGGAAATGCCGTGTAGTCCTCCTGTGTCCTGCATGCCAGGGGAAATGCCCTGCAGTCCTCCTGTGTCCTGCATGCCAGGGGAAATGCCCTGTAGTCCTCCTGTGTCCTGCATGCCAGGGGAAATGCCGTGTAGTCCTCCTGTGTCCTGCATGCCAGGGGAAATGCCCTGTAGTCCTCCTGTGTCCTGCATGCCAGGGGAAATGCCCTGTAGTCCTCCTGTGTCCTGCATGCCAGGGGAAATGCCGTGTAGTCCTCCTGTGTCCTGCATGCCAGGGGAAATGCCCTGTAGTCCTCCTGTGTCCTGCATGCCAGGGGAAATGCCCTGTAGTCCTCCTGTGTCCTGCATGCCAGGGGAAATGCCCTGCAGTCCTCCTGTGTCCTGCATGCCAGGGGAAATGCCGTGTAGTCCTCCTGTGTCCTGCATGCCAGGGGAAATGCCCTGTAGTCCTCCTGTGTCCTGCATGCCAGGGGAAATGCCCTGTAGTCCTCCTGTGTCCTGCATGCCAGGGGAAATGCCCTGTAGTCCTCCTGTGTCCTGCATGCCAGGGGAAATGCCCTGTAGTCCTCCTGTGTCCTGCATGCCAGGGGAAATGCCGTGTAGTCCTCCTGTGTCCTGCATGCCAGGGGAAATGCCCTGTAGTCCTCCTGTGTCCTGCATGCCAGGGGAAATGCCCTGTAGTCCTCCTGTGTCCTGCATGCCAGGGGAAATGCCCTGTAGTCCTCCTGTGTCCTGCATGCCAGGGGAAATGCCGTGTAGTCCTCCTGTGTCCTGCATGCCAGGGGAAATGCCCTGTAGTCCTCCTGTGTCCTGCATGCCAGGGGAAATGCCCTGTAGTCCTCCTGTGTCCTGCATGCCAGGGGAAATGCCGTGCAGTCCTCCTGTGTCCTGCATGCCAGGGGAAATGCCCTGTAGTCCTCCTGTGTCCTGCATGCCAGGGGAAATGCCGTGCAGTCCTCCTGTGTCCTGCATGCCAGGGGAAATGCCCTGTAGTCCTCCTGTGTCCTGCATGCCAGGGGAAATGCCGTGCAGTCCTCCTGTGTCCTGCATGCCAGGGGAAATGCCCTGTAGTTCTCCTGTGTCCTGCATGCCAGGGGAAATGCCCTGTAGTCCTCCTGTGTCCTGCATGCCAGGGAAAATGCCCTGTAGTCCTCCTGTGTCCTGCATGCCAGGGGAAATGCCGTGCAGTCCTCCTGTGTCCTGCATGCCAGGGGAAATGCCCTGTAGTCCTCCTGTGCCCTGCATGCCAGGGGAAATGCCGTGCAGTCCTCCTGTGTCCTGCATGCCAGGGGAAATGTCGTGCAGTCCTCCTGTGTCCTGCATGCCAGGGGAAATGCCCTGTAGTCCTCCTGTGTCCTGCATGCCAGGGGAAATGCCCTGTAGTCCTCCTGTGTCCTGCATGCCAGGGGAAATGCCCTGCAGTCCTCCTGTGTCCTGCATGCCAGGGGAAATGCCCTGTAGTCCTCCTGTGTCCTGCATGCCAGGGGATATGCCCTGCAGTCCTCCTGTGTCCTGCATGCCAGGGGAAATGCCGTGTAGTCCTCCTGTGTCCTGCATGCCAGGGGAAATGCCCTGTAGTCCTCCTGTGCCCTGCATGCCAGGGGAAATGTCGTGTAGTCCTCCTGTGTCCTGCATGCCAGGGGAAATGCCCTGCAGTCCTCCTGTGTCCTGCATGCCAGGGGAAATGCCCTGTAGTCCTCCTGTGTCCTGCATGCCAGGGGAAATGCCGTGTAGTCCTGTGTCCTGCATGCCAGGGGAAATGCCCTGTAGTCCTCCTGTGTCCTGCATGCCAGGGGAAATGCCCTGTAGTCCTCCTGTGCCCTGCATGCCAGGGGAAATGCCGTGTAGTCCTCCTGTGTCCTGCATGCCAGGGGAAATGCCGTGTAGTCCTGTGTCCTGCATGCCAGGGGAAACGCCCTGTAGTCCTCCTGTGTCCTGCATGCCAGGGCAAATGCCGTGCAGTCCTCCTGTGTCCTGCATGCCAGGGGAAACGCTGTGCAGTCCTCCTGTGTCCTGCATGCCAGGGGAAATGCCGTGTAGTCCTCCTGTGTCCAGCATGCCAGGGGAAATGCCCTGTAGTCCTCCTGTGTCCTTCATGCCAGGGGAAATGCCGTGTAGTCCTCCTGTGTCCTGCATGCCAGGGGAAATGCCCTGCAGTCCTCCTGTGTCCTGCATGCCAGGGGAAATGCCCTGTAGTTCTCCTGTGTCCTGCATGCCAGGGGAAATTCCGTGTAGTCCTCCTGTGTAGGTCCTGGCTAATTTTGTGGATTCCTAACATGTCAAGAGTTCTGCCATATTTTGAATTTGATGTCAGGTTGTTCTGTTATTTTAAAGTATAATAAAGATCTCTGCTTAAGATTATCTCTTTCTTGACAAATAATTGGACTTGACCTGGGCCCGTATTCACAACGGTGATTTATCAGCGATTTATTTTAACTCCGATTTATCTCTAAACTCAGACGATTCCAGCTGCCTGTTCCGCTCTCCCTTGGCTGGAAACCAGTATATATAGCAAAGCGCAACCTAGGATTCTCTGACGAGCGTACCTTATCTAACCGATCAAGATAACGCGGGGCTAGGGGATAAATCGAGTGTTAAAAAGATAAATCGCCGTTGTGAATACGGGCCCTGAATGTTTTTAACTGACACTTTGACACTTTTATAAAGTGTGATATCAGTCACCTCTGTTTGATAAAATGAATTTCAAGATATGTAATTTTAAAGAAGATTCTTGATTGTCCAGTATTTTATTCTACAATCAGAAACAGCTTTTGTGAGGCAGCTGTGCAACTGTTCGACACAAACCTGAATCTTGTCATCACTTTACCAGTAATCTGATTCAATAAATTGGCATAAATTGAAGCTGTGATGGATACAGAAGCTGGAATGCCCAAATGCCCACTGTCCTCTCTGTAGAGCCAAGGCCACCTGTGGACAGCAGTGGGGAGAGTGGAAGCAGCAAGGAAGGCTCACCTGTTGCAAATGACGTGTCCGCCACTGAACCAGAGCAGTCCAAGAAGCCTCCCCCTGGAGCGGGCCGCCGTCTCCTTCCCAGCGGTCTGGACCTCAGCAAGATCAAGCGCAGGAAGGAGTCGTCTTCATCACCTTCCGATGATGATGAGCCTCCACCTCTCCCCAAAGAAGGCCCTCCTTCTGAATCTGATACCAAGACTGCGGCAGCAGCTGAGGAAAAGGCGAAGGAGACGTCAGCTTCTGTTGAGGCAGTGGAGCCTGATGAGAAACCTGCTGCCCCCAGGAAACTTCCACCAGGGGCCCGGTCCATGATGCCCGGGCTTCAGGATCTGAACAAGTCAAAGGTGAGAAGTTGACTGATGGCAGAGCTGTGCCTCACTGTTTCAGTCTTTGAGGAGTGTATGTTCGAAGTGAGCAGAAGGGGTATGAACAGGAAGCAGGTTGTAGCATAGTACAGAAGTGTTTGTTTAGTTTGAATAGCGTATTTGTAGTTCACCAGGGGGGAAAAAAGGTTGAAATTTGAATAAATACTTTAAGCTTCAATCTTGTGTGCAAACTTCCCTCCCATATTGTTTGTGAATGATGTTTATAGTTTCCTATAGCAATCATGACTCCTGCCCAGTTCTGGCCCCTGTCTCTTATGTCTTTGCCCCATCTTTGCTACAGCAATGCTCTTCCCTTCTCAGCTCTTCGGGCAAGACCGCAGCACCAAGGAAGCAGCCAAACCTGCAGAGAAGAAAGAGGAGAAGGAAGCTACCCAGTCAACACCAGCTCCTCGCCCGGCCCTGAAACCAGTCTCCACACCTACAGAGAAGAAGCAGGAAGATGCTGCCCCCAAACCCTCCCTCAAGCCAGCGCTGAAGCCCATCTCGAAGGAGCAGAAGGACTCACAGAACCAGTCTACTGTGGAGAAGGAGTCTGCTACTGACAAGCCAGACTCGGTCACCCCGTCCAAACTAACGGGGAAAAAGCCCGTCCTGCCCACCAAGCCTGCAGCCAACCCAGATCCTGCTCCCGCTCCAGTGCTTCCAACGCTGCGTAAAGTGACTAGGCAGAGCAGCAAGGAGCAGGCTGAAGGGGGGAGAGAAAAATCCCCAGCTTTAGAACTCCCCACCCTGAAGAAGGTTGGGACCCCTGTTCGGGAAGGGAGCTCAGAGCGAGACAAGGAGGACAGTGACCGTGAGAAGACTCCGCCAGCGTGGCTGTCCGAGATGAAGCTGAAGAAAACCAAGCCTGCAGGCGGAGAGGAGAAGTCCAGTCGGGAAAAGACCCCCGAGACGCCAGCCTGGATGAAGGCAGCCCAGGACAGGAAAGCCCGTGTTGCTGATGCAGAAAAAACGAAAGGTAGGAACCAGTGTGAAAATATATATTTATCTTTGCTCTCTTGGTTTTGCAGAATAGTATGCAAGGAGAAAATGGAAGATGGACATTTTATATTTATGTAATGACCTCTCTTTATCAGTGCAACTTCAGGTCATCTTTGCAGTTCCAGACACCAGCCAAGACAAATCTTAGACTTCAACATCTTGAGCCACCTGTTAAAAACTGAAAAATTATGTTATAATCCAGTTGTCAGCATCTGCAGCATCTATAGGAGTTGCAGAAGCATTGTTAAACCTATAAACTTATCGATTTGCAGGACCAGGCTGATTGTTTTATGCCTGGACTAAGACTGAGAGGGACCCATGAACAAAATATGGTTGGAAAGCAGTCAACTGTGTTGAAATCCCTCCTCTGGCTCCCTGTGTCAGAGAGAGTCAATTGCTTACTAGCTAAATTGGTCAAAAAATGTTATGATGGTTTGGCCTCAGCGTATCTCTAACACATTGCACCACAGTACAAACTCACCAGATATCTACAGTCTCTTAACTTTCCTGCTGAAAGAGCAGAAAGCAGCCATGTGCCAAATTGGACAGTGGGCATTGTCCTATGTCAGGCCTCCTGTCTGGAGTGTGACGCCTGAAAAACTCTGATCAGGCCCAAAGCTGGATGCCTTCAGACAAGATCTAAGAATGCATCTCTCTACCAAATGGTACAAGTGACTTCTGATGAGTGTGCCGTGCGCGTGACTCAGTAGGAGTTGGAACCAGTGCACATGAATGTAAATGTAAAGAAAAGCACAAACAAGCACTCAATAATCATCGAAAGAACAGGCATGGTGGAGCATGTCATTACACATGCAGAGCTGCCAAGTGCTACGATTTAGGCGTAGCATGCTACGATTTCGACATGCTTGCTACGATGCTACGATCGTCAGGGAAAAACTAGGATTTTTGACTCACATGCGAAGCAAAAGTGAGTCTATGTACTGAGCCGTGTCGTCCGTCCGTCCATCCGGGCGTCCGTCCGTCCGGGCGTAAAAAACTTAAACTTTGGATTTTTCTCTGAGACTATTAAGTCTATCAACACCAAATGTGGCATGATGGTGTATGATGACAAGGCCTCAAAAAACATACATAGTGACTTGACCTTGCTTCAAGGTCAAGGTCACAGGAGCCATAAATGTGGTCTCAAAAACAGTCATTCTTCACATTTTCCCAATTTTCTCCCACGTTATTGAGAATGGCGACCTTAGCTACAAGTGGTATATAGGTCAAAGCAAGCCCTATCTATTGATACCAGTTTGGTTGACCTTGCTTCAAGGTCAAGGTCACAGGAGCTCTTCAAAGTTGGATTGTATACATATTTTGAAGTGACCTTGACCCTGAACTATGGAAGATAACTGTTTCAAACTTAATAATTATGTGGGGCACATGTTATACTTTCATCATGAGACCAATTTGGTCATATATCATCAAGGTCAAGGTCACTTTGACCCTTATGAAATGTGACCAAAATGGGGTAGTGAACCACTAAAAGTGAC
>JAWQFJ010028843.1:17500-35000 GCA_034096865.1 Theodoxus fluviatilis
TACAGTATGTTCCTGTCCAGTGTGTAGTCTGTTCCTGTCCAGTGTGCAGTCTGTTCCTGTCCAGTGTGTAGTCTGTTCCTGTCCAGTGTGCAGTCTGTTCCTGTCCAGTGTGCAGTCTGTTCCTGTCCAGTGTGCAGTCTGTTCCTGTCCAGTGTGCAGTCTGTTCCTGTCCAGTGTACAGTCTGTTCCTGTCCAATGTACAGTCTGTTCCTGTCCAGTGTACAGTCTGTTCCTGTCCAGTGTACAGTCTGTTCCTGTCCAGTGTGCAGTCTGTTCCTGTCCAGTGTGCAGTCTGTTCCTGTCCAGTGTGCAGTCTGTTCCTGTCCAGTGTGTAGTCTGTTCCTGTCCAGTGTGCAGTCTGTTCCTGTCCAGTGTGCAGTCTGTTCCTGTCCAGTGTGTAGTCTGTTCCTGTCCAGTGTGCAGTCTGTTCCTGTCCAGTGTACAGTCTGTTCCTGTCCAGTGTGCAGTCTGTTCCTGTCCAGTGTACAGTCTGTTCCTGTCCAGTGTGCAGTCTGTTCCTGTCCAGTGTGTAGTCTGTTCCTGTCCAGTGTGCAGTCTGTTCCTGTCCAGTGTGCAGTCTGTTCCTGTCCAGTGTGTAGTCTGTTCCTGTCCAGTGTGCAGTCTGTTCCTGTCCAGTGTGCAGTCTGTTCCTGTCCAGTGTGTAGTCTGTTCCTGTCCAGTGTGCAGTCTGTTCCTGTCCAGTGTGCAGTCTGTTCCTGTCCAGTGTGTAGTCTGTTCCTGTCCAGTGTGCAGTCTGTTCCTGTCCAGTGTGCAGTCTGTGCCTGTCCAGTGTGCAGTCTGTTCCTGTCCAGTGTGCAGTCTGTTCCTGTCCAGTGTGCAGTCTGTTCCTGTCCAGTGTGCAGTCTGTTCCTGTCCAGTGTGCAGTCTGTTCCTGTCCAGTGTGCAGTCTGTTCCTGTCCAGTGTACAGTCTGTTCCTCTCACCAGGAGTCGCCGGTCAAGCTGGACGCAGGCAAGGAGTCGTCACCCGCAGTGCCAGAGTGGAGGCGCGAGGTCAGTCTGAAGAAACGGCCCACAGTGGAGCCCAAAGGTGAGTGGAGTTGCTGGGTTAGTTGAGGGTGTGTGTGCTTGACCTGCCACTACCCCACCCTAGGCATGCTGGAGTTGGACTTCACTAACCTCTTACCAGATGCTTACTTGGCATGGTGGTGTCATGTGTCATATTCATTTTCTCAGGGTTAATTTAAACATGTTTTGGCTGGAAATGGGATGACAAGTATTAAAAAACTTTTAAGGCTGGTCTTGTTAAAACTTCTCTGCCAGATATGCTTTTTTAATTTTTGCAAAACATTTTTTGTTTGTTTCTGGGTCTCTTGGCCTATAAACTACTTCTTTCTTTCTTTTAAAGTATTTATAAAACTGGGATGACATGAACCTTTTTCAGTGGTGCAATGATGACTATGGGATTTGCTTGTTACCAGCTTTCATTAGAGGGCAAGAGATGTGCGGAAAATTTACCTGGAAGTTTGCTTCATGACCACTGGAGTAGTTTGTCTTCACTTTCCATTTGACCAGAAGAATTAAAGTGAAGTAGAATTCCCGTTCTGACAATGCCATGGGTAGCCGCAGAATCTTTCATAGCCCCCCAGGCACACACACACACACACACACACACACACACACACACACACACACACACACACACACACACACACACACACACACACACACACACACACACCAGCAGGGCATTACCCCTGCACCACACCAAGGTCCTTGAATGGTCCATGGACCCCCTACCCTGAACTTGAACGTTTCAGTATAAGTAGAATGACAGCTCCCACCCATGCAATGCACCAGAGAGAAGGGCTTCTCATTCTTTTGCTCTGAATAGCAGGACTGACTCATACTTGCCAAGAAAGCTTGGGAAAAGCCTAGGCCTTGTTTCACTAAATGCCGGCTCCTACAGATCTGACAGTCGCTATGCCCCCCAGTAGCCTCTCTGGCTGCTGGGGGCTGCTCCGGCCTGAGCTGATGTAGGCTCTGGTCGCAGCTGCCAGGGATTCCAGCAATGAGAAGGGCATTGAGCAGCTCTGGCTGTATGTTACACTCAACACACTGCTCTCCTCGAGGCCCCTGGATCTCTGTCAGCAGTGGAGTTGACTAGCTCAGTGGTGAACTGCCATGCTTGAGTTCAGGAACTTTGATAAAAAGTACAATTCATACCAAAAAAGGAAGTGCTTAGTTGAGCTGTGGGGATCTGGAAGGGAGGGCAGTGGCTAAGGTCATAATCATCCGTGCATCCGCTGCCTGTGTTCAAAGGAGCTGTGTGTCCGTCCTGATTGCTCCAGCATTGGAAGTGGGCTGCACACTGTTGGGGTGTTGTAGGCATGTACCAAGTGTGTCCTTTGTTGCAGTGAAACCCACTGTTCAAGTGAGCCAAAGTACCATGTCTCCGAGACAAGGCAATGTTCAGGATGCAATGATATCTCTTCATGATTTGATTTAGGTCAAGTTGATCCATGTGTTGTATTGAAAAATAATATTAATATATTGGGATTTTTAATTCTTAGAATGCTGATCACCATGTAAATTAATGACAAAACCTCTATACTTACCTGAAGAAATATAATGCCTTTATTTACCAGTGATGTTAAAGAAAAAGAGGAAAACTTCCGTAGAATTGTTATTACGAATTCTTAATTTTATCTGATTCATGGTGTTAAAAAAATGAGACAAAAAAGTCACTACTGTCTAATACCACAAAGGCCTGGACTTAGATCATATGAAATGTGTCCATCGAGCATGGTACTTTGGCTGTGAAGGCGAATGTTGTTGAAATGTTCAATGGCTAACCTGACTGGAGGCTGCATCTATGTCCCTGTGTGTGGTGTCGTGGCCCTGACATGTGCTTGCCTTGCAGACACGAAGAACAAATACAGCACTGAGCCGGAGTGGAAGAAGGAGGCAGAAGAGAAACGAAAACGACTTATGAGTGAGTGGCCCTAGGCCTTTCGCAAGGGATGTTACTCTTCAAGGGAGATTACTCCGCATATCTTGCCCGCCACTGCCACCTTTCCTTCATGCCTTGCTGTTATGGAGTAGTCTTTGGAAGTTCTGTTAGGTTGTTGTTGTTTTCTTCCGCTCGTGGCTTATTTTTGATGAATTTTTTGCATTTTGGTTTGGTTTTACAAGTTTTGTTCATTTGGTATTTTTGGTTAAAGAACTGTTGCATATGCACTTCTTTGATGAACATTGCACTTAACTTTTCAGTTAATAAACTAAAATACTATCGTGGATAAAAACTCAACTCACCTGAACCTGTCAGTGCAGAGCATATATTTCATTCTGTACTTTCAACTAAAACACTTGCAAAAGGTTTATTTCAGATACAGAAGAATTGCAAAAGCTGAGGAGTGCCATTTCTGTTTCAGACCAGAAAGATATGTCATTAACACCACACAATGAGGAAAAATAAAGACAACAAGAAGGCATTAGGTGAAACATGTAATCACACCTTTCATTCTCATGTGATCATTTTTTAGCCTCTGGTAAAATCATGTGTTCACAAGTTATTGTCCGCCACCAATGATATCACATCATTTGTATTCAAACGTCGGGATTTATCTCACTTCATCTTCACATATTTCTCTGTGAGTCACCACATTATATCCTGAAAAGATTCATTTGAGCCAGTGCTGAAAACATGTTCTGTTTTTTATTTAACCATCTGACATTGACAAGAGGCTTGTTCAGAAGGCGCAGAGCACTGCAGGTGTTTCACTCCTGAACAGCAATTTTGGGGCATAATTCACTCAGCGCTGTGCAGCGCTGTGCATGACAGATCCAAGGTGATTCACACGATTTTCAAAATGGCGTCTTCGATCCCGCA
The DNA here is from genome assembly GCA_034096865.1 of Theodoxus fluviatilis. Lineage (NCBI taxonomy): Eukaryota > Metazoa > Mollusca > Gastropoda > Cycloneritida > Neritidae > Theodoxus > Theodoxus fluviatilis. The sequence goes on from JAWQFJ010028843.1 coordinate 21,352, forward strand.
CTGGCCGTCGATGCATAAAATAACCCTCAGAAACATCATTTTGGGACTGGACTGGGCTTTATTTGCCCCAAGCGTTCTGTATGCGCGAGTAATGGCAAGTAAGGATGACACAGTAGTGGACTTTATTCATGCAGAATACATTTAAACGTGCATAAACGATGTCTGTAGCAAAGAAAACACTTTCTTAGCGTCTAGCAACACAACATGGAGCGCAGAAGATTTACCTCCCCTTTAACAAGTAAAGCGCTGCACTAAATCTGTAGGTGTTCAGGAGAGGCAAAGAGTGCTCAATTGCCAACATGAAGCGCTCATGCAGCGCTTTGTACTCCTGAACAAGCCTAAGATGACCTTACACAGTGCTCACCCATCAGCCATTGATTTAATGTAATCTCATCTTCCACTCACACAAGTTCACCTGTCACATGTTCTAAAATCACTTATTGTTCGCACATTTTCATCACTGAACCTGTGGTATACACTGTCACTACAAAAGAAAATCTCAGTTCATGGATTTCACCAGCTGTTACTCTTTTTGTCCTTCATTTTTCCACTGTGATTGCTGTTCTGTCTGTGATTGCTGTTCTGTCTGTGATTGCTGTTCTGTCTGTGATTGCTGTTCTGTCTGTGATTGCTGTTCTGTCTGTGATGGGTTTCCTACGTGCAGCTTGAGCTTTTGCTGTGCCATGCCTTTACTTAGGGAGGTGGGATGTCTTTGTGAAAGATGTTGCCGTCATCTTCTCTCATTTTCACTTCTTTTCCTCTGTGTTTCAGTCTTTTTTTTCTCCCCCACAGCTTTTCTCCAAAATATCTGGAATGTACATTATTTCATGGGTCTCAGATCTTGAATGTAATTTATGGATTTCTGACCTTCATTTGGTAGAATCATTTAAGACCACATAATTAAAGTACCCTGATTTTAAGTGCTCTGTAATTCTGATGTTACTAAGTGTTCATTTTGAAAACTTTGTACAATATCTATAGAATACTTCATGTTACAACTGTATGTCTACATCATGTACTGCATTGTTTATGATTGAAAAAGGTTATGACTGTTGGATAATTGTAAACATGCATCTGGAGATCTGTTGTTAATGAAAAGAATTTATTGGCAGATAATATGATCATAACTTGATAGCTTTAGCAAGCTAACATCTAGAATTGCCTAGGTCTGGAGTTACGATTCACATACAAGAATTATGCATTTTTAAAACATATCTTGTATATCTTGTTGATGTTCTTCTTGTACTCCTCTTTCCAGATTCTGGCATTCTCCAACAGAAGTGAAGCAGGTGAAACTAGGGAGGGTTTGAACAATCCCTCAAGCGTTTATCATGGCGCCAAAACTAAGGCGCTGTAGGATCCTGAAGAAATGGGTCAAGTTGAGATTCTACTGTTTGTGATGTTGAGGCTTGTCTGTAGGGAAAACTCCTCAGCTGTTCATCAACAGATGCACGTGGCAGTCTACTCTGTCAATGCAAGACAGAGAGGAGAAAGCTGGGAACATTTTCCCTTACAAAATGATGTGTCTGTCTGCATTCAGTACAGGACATGAACGGACTTTTACCAGGTATGCACTGCTAGCTTTGCAGTTGCCATGTGTTTGAACAAATCTGTCTGTCTAGTTGCTGCGGCCGCAATGAATCGAGATGTTTATCTGTTGTTGAAGTAATGCTCCAGGCCAAAGCATAACTTTTTTTCTCTCCAAAATGAGCTGATTGTAAACTTAAGATGTTTTTTGGAAGAGGGTCACAACCAAAGTTGCATCTAAGTCACAAAAGCTCTGCCAAATACACACTTCAGAGATTATGTGCACCCATTACCTTACCTCGCAGCTAACAAAACTTGAGGTGTGGGAAATTTCCTTTTTCACTGGAGAGTTTGCCGGTGTCCATGCACTGATAAGGTGAAATGTGTACCGGTGCACTTGTTTGGTGTACATTGTGCTTCTGGGCTTCTGAGGGTGGTGTGCCTGTGTAGGTCAGTTTCTGGAAATCACAAGCTCTATTTTCTCTAGGTGGCCATTATTGCCTGCCAGGAAATTTCAAGTTGCAAAAGGAACTCGGGGTGATGGGTGATGCCATATATATCAGTTGACATAGGCCTGTAGCAAGTTTGAAAATGTTTTTCTTCTTCTTCTTCTTCTTCTTCTTCATTAGTTGTTGCACCTCATATTTTCTTTGGTGATGAACAACCACTGGCACAAGGTTGCAATATCAGAAAATGAGTGCACACACTGGATTTTTTTTCTCTCCACGATACCTCTGCATATTTTTTTATGAAACGATGAGACATTTTATCCTGTGCATGCTCAGTGTGAGACTGTGTGTGGGATTGTTTTAGTTATTTTTAGGAAGAATTCGTTTTATTGCCAAGTGGATTTTCTTTACCTTAGTATGGTGACCCTTTTAAGATGTTCGTTGATGGACTGAGATTTTTTCCTCAAACTTTTTGTGTGTTTTTTGGAGCGGTTGTGGAGTGTGTTTTGATATTGTATTTAGGACTTTTGATAGCTACTGTTAGACTTCTCTCCATCTCGCATTGTGTGCTTGGTGGGTCCTGGGATGGGTTGTTGATACAAACTTAGCTGCCCTTTTGAGACAGCAAATTCCATTGTTACCGTACCATATTTTTCCATTTCTTGACATGTGGCGTTTGTGATGATAGACATGCTTTTCGTGGCCTACTCAACAGTCTGTTGTTTTCTGCTCTCCTTGGCATGATGCCTCATTTTGCTTCTTGTTTCACACAATTCACCTCCTGATGAACTTTTCTTCCTCGTAGCTTCTTGCTTGGTTGCATCATTAGATGTGTAGACTTTTTGTTGCTGTTTTGCATGTCACAGGGAATGAAAGGCTAACCCCAACTTGGACAGACAAAGAACTGATGTTTCAGACATAGCACTGAGGGTTTCCTATTTGTGAGGTTCTGACAGTGTGGAGGCAGGAAATGGGATTCTTTTGTGGTGCTGCTTTATAGCATGTTGATCTAGAGGGATTGGAAAGATTTCATCTAGGATATGACAGAGCACACAGAGATGGCTTCTCTTCCTGATGCTAGACTGATGGCTGAATTCTACTATTATTTTTACATGCAGTCTATTCTGACAATATTTGCTATTGAAAAATGTCATAGTTGCCATATTTCTATACTTTAATCTGTTGTTATGTAATGAAATGACACTCGTCTGCTTTTCCCTTGACATAAGTATTTGCTGTTGCTGTAGATGGCAAGAAATTATTGGATGAAATGCAGTTTTAGTGTCTTTGTAGTGTTGGATTTACATCAGTAGCACACATAATGTCCTCACCTGTTAAGAAGTGCAATAACTCTGACATTATTCTGCTATTGATTATGTTAAACAAGCTGCTAATTCACTGACTTGCTTTAGATAGCTTGATATGATACAATACTGTACCCTTTTTTGTCCTTGTTGCTGCAGTTGTTGATCTGTTGTGGAAGTGTGATAAAGGCCTGAATGTAGACAAACTCAAAGGAATGAGTGCTGAGTGACTGGAGTAGATGGTGGATCCAAACTGGCATCATCTTGTTGGTTGCAGATTTCTTTGTGTGTGTGGTCGATGAAATGTAGGAAACTAAACCTCATTGTCTTAACTGCCAGTATTAACATATCTTTTCTCTCTCCCTGTTTGTGGCCATAACATTATGTAGGGATTTGGCTGTAGTCTCAAAGGAAGAAACCGCCAAGTCATCAATCACCAAATGAAGGTGTACTTTACATTTTTGCTCACTATGCGTGTGCTCAGCTTGGAATTCAAGTATTTTTTACATTTTAGTGAATCAACATTTGTTTTGATCACATTTGGTCAAATTTTCAATCTACCTACTGCTATAACAGGGTTAGTTGCTAGATGCAGGCTTTGGTGCAAATTATGAAAATTTTATTTTACTACAGTGTGTCTGTTGGTTACAAGGGCAAGGTCACTGACAAGGAAAAATTTCCAATACCTTCTAGCCAACAGTCAAGGGACGGTGACAGTTTTTTAAAGAGCCTTTTATACACTATACATATCAGGATGTGAAGAAATGCTATTTGACTCAAAAGTATGGAAGAGATTATATGTATAACTAGTTTTGAAGAAACAAAATGATGTCTCCAAAAGGAAAAGCTGAGTACTTAGCAACAAATGTTGATTATAGCTCATGTGTGCAGCTCAAAATTGTCATCAGTATTGGTTTCTGTACATTCTGAGTTGAAAACCTCTCAGTTTTATCAGGGTTTCATTTGCTGTCTCATAAAAAGGGTTTGTTTGTTAGATTTTACCTGTATTCCTTCCTGCATGCCTACAGTATATGCCAGTGACATGTTATGAGGTATGGGACTTCCATCCCAGATATACTTAGGCTTTTAACTCTAAAGGCTATTCTGGCTTTAAAAACATACTGACTTAAAATGTAACACTGTTATACCTTTAGCTATATACTCACATTTAAGCTTTCTCTATGGTTGAAGCAAACCTTCATCAGTGGGGCTTTGTAAATGCTCTCTATTTTCTAGTTCTTTTTTGGAACAAATGTTTTTCAAAGTGAGGAGGTAGTGCTGTGACAACGTTTATTTTATCTAGGTAGTGGAAAGGCTTCAATAAAATTGTATTTTCTTCGTTTTTTAGAAACTGGTAATGTTCTGTGTTATCCTTCAGCCTTTCCAGTATTGAGGTTTCATGCCTAGATCTATGTATGTGATACAGAGTATTTCTTTTTCTTTTCTGTTTTTAATACTAGAAGCTTGTTTAGATTTACAATGGATATGATTGACATTTGTGTGACATCCTGTGACTTAAATGCTAAAATGCTTTCTACCCAAAGGTGCTTTTTTTTGCCAATAGGAGTGCATATTTCTAGGGAAATTGTATCAGTCTGCCATGACTATATCCATGACAGGGAATTGAGAGAATGGGGACAAAGGGGACTTTTAGTAGTTCATGTGAGACTGTCATCACGAGCCATTCTTTCGTTGAATGAATGTTAAATACAGCCAGAGAACTACCAGAATCGGCGATAGGCCCTGGACGCCTAAGCAAGCCGAAGAATTCTATTCTATTCTATTCTATTAAAATTATTACATTTTACTATTTACATAAAAATAGGATTTTCATTGATTTTAGGTATGAAATTGATACTCACTGATCATGATGAACTTTTCAAGACAATGTGCCTTTATTTCAGGCTTGACCTACCTGTTTTCGTTTTCAGTGCATTGTGAACAATTAGGTCATCAGCTTTTACTGAGCCTTAACTTCCGTTGTGACATGATTACTTTAAAAAAAAACTAACTCAATGTGCATGCAATTTCAAGTGTGGATAATGTGCCTTGGACTTTGCTTAGTTTTAAAAAGTGAGAAGGAAAAAAAAGTATACTTTGAAACTAGGGAAGGAGGGGAGGGGCTGTTGACTTGTTGCCAAGGTGATAACAAAATAAAAATTTGCATACAAGTACAGACAAGTGTTGTCTATTTTCGTGCCTCCTCCTCCTCCTCCTCCTCCCCCGTCCCTCCCCCGTCCCTCCTCCTCCTCCTCCTCCTCCTCCTCCTCCTCCTTCTCCTTTCCTTCTCCTCCTCCTTCTCCTCCTCCTCCTCCTCCTCCTCCTCCTCCTCCTCCTCCTTCTCTTCCTTCCCTTCCTCCTCCTTCCCTCCCTCCTCCTCCTCCTCCCTCCCTCCTCCTCCTCTTCCTCCTTCCCTCCTTTCTCCTTTCCTCCTCCTCCTCCTCCTAATCCGTCCCTCCTCCCCCCCCCCGTCCCTCCTCCTCCTCCTCCTCCTCCTCCTCCTCCGTCCCTCCTCCTCCTCCTCCTCCTCCTCCTCCTCCTTCTCCTCCTCCTCCGTCTCTCCTCCGCCCCCCCTCCTCCTCCGTCTCTCCTCTTCCTCCTTCCCTCCTCCCCTCCTCCTCCTTCTTCCTTCCTCCTCCTCCACCTTCCCTCGTCCTCTTCCTCCTCTTCCCGTCCTCCTCCTCTTCCTCCTCTTCCTCCTCCTCCTCCTCCTCCTCCTCCTCCTATTCCTCCTCCTCCTTCTATTCCTCCTCCTCCTCCTCCTTCCCTCCCCCTCCTTCCCTCCCCCTCCTTCCCTTCTCCTCCTCTTCTTCCTCCTCCTCCTCTTCCCCCTCCTCCTGCCCTCCTCCACCTCCTACCGTCCTCCTCTTCCTCCTCTTCCTCCTTCCCACCTCCTTCCCTCCTCTTCCTCCTTCCCTTTTCCTCCTACTTCCCTCTTTCTCCTCCTTCCCTCTTCCTACTTCCCTTCTCCTCCTCCGTCCCTCCTCCTCCTCCTCCTCCTCCCCTTCTCTCCCTTCCCTCCTCCTCCTCCTTCTCTTCCCCCTGTGGGTTTGGGGCAAGAATTAACCCACCGCATCTCCCTACGCGATTCGTAAGAGGCGAATAACTAGGGACACCGTGACTTGATTTTCATTCTCTCTTAACAGTTCTAGTGTTCTAAACTCCATCCATCCATCCATCTAGTGATATTCGTGCTTAGTGGCCTTACATACCCTACAAAGGCTGATAGGCCGCAAAACACCATCAATCCAATCCAATCCTCCTCCTCCTCCTCCTCTTTCCCTCCGATCATCATCCTCCTCTTCCTCATCCTTAGCCCGTGTTGAGACTGTGTCTGGTGAAGACACCCTCTGTGGCACCGCATCTCTTGGTACGATTCGCAAAAACGATTATTCAGAGAAATTGTGACGACACGTGACAGCCAAAGCTAGTGATGTTCGTGCAATGGCTTAGATAGCCTTCATAGAACGCTAGTGATGTTTGTGCAATGGCTTAGATAGCCTTCACAGAACGCTAGTGCTGTTCGTGCAATGGCTTAGATAGCCTACACAGAACGCTAGTGATGTTCGTGCAATGGCTTAGATAGCCTACACAGAACGCTAGTGATGTTCGTGCAATGGCTTAGATAGCCTACACAGAACGCTAGTGATGTTCGTGCAATGGCTTAGATAGCCTTCACAGAACGCTAGTGATGTTCGTGCAATGGCTTAGATAGCCTTCACAGAACGCTAGTGATGTTCGTGCAATGGCTTAGATAGCCTTCACAGAACGCTAGTGCTCTTCATGCAATGGCTTAGATAGCCTACACAGAACGCTAGTGATGTTCGTGCAATGGCTTAGATAGCCTACACAGAACGCTAGTGATGTTCGTGCAATGGCTTAGATAGCCTTCACAGAACGCTAGTGCTGTTCGTGCAATGGCTTAGATAGCCTACACAGAACGCTAGTGATGTTCGTGCAATGGATTAGATAGCCTACACAGAACGCTAGTGATGTTCGTGCAATGGATTAGATAGCCTACAAAGAACGATGAGTCGTAAAACATTCTTTCAGTCATTTATTTATTTACTCATTCAGTCATTCATTCATTCTGTTGAAGTTTACTATCCAGCATCCGTACAATTTTCAGCTCTTCATGATATTCATAATAAAAACGTTAAAGTAACACCGAGCAAAAGTTTGTTTCACCACTGCGAACTGATAAAAACCGCTGGTACTGAATCTCCAGGTTTTGGCATATATATATTAAAAGAAGATCGGGTTCGAACCTGCAACCTCTCGAGAAAAGAGGAGGAAAAAACACACGCACATAAAAACACAAAAAATCAGGTCGGGTTCGAACCCACAACCTCTCATAAAAAGAGAGAAAAAAAAAGTTTCAGCGCAGAATCGAACCTGGTCACGTATGACCAAGAGTCCAAGGCTCTACCAAATGTGCCAGTGGAGAACTGGTATGACCCAGCACAAAATATTGTACAATCCTGGCGTGGTTTATGTCCGGCAACTGGTTTTTGTCGACAGACCACGAACTGTTTGAAATTTCATACGGATCTAACTCATCAACGTCAATAATCTTCTCGTAGTACCGCTTTTTTGCGTCTACTGGTAGACGTTCAACATACGAAGAAGCCATTGTTTTGCTGAAAGTAGGAAAAGATAACTCTGTTTGACTCGATCTCGATTAGGCCACGCATTTCGCCATTCCGTCAAATGACATTTTAGGGGGGGGGGGGGGTGTTCGAGTTTACGACCTAAATAAATCACTTTCTGTTCAAACCTCGATTCTGAAAATTTGATACATTCAATCGGACCTAACTTCCAGTAAGTGTGCAAAATGTCAAGGAAATCCGTCCAGTAGTTTTTGAGAAATCAGCCGTTAAGTCGGGACAGACAGACAGACATACAGATAAAATTACGTCACGTTATCAATCACGTCACACATTTTGCATTTCGCCATTCCGTCAATTGACATTTTAGGGGGGTGATTTTGATTTTACGACCTTAAAAAACCACTTTCTTTTCAAACCTCGATTCTGAAAATTTGATACATTCAATCGGACATAACTTCCAGTAAGTGTGCTAAATGTCAAGGAAATCCGTCCAGTAGTTTTTGAGAAACCAGCCGTTAAGTCGGGACAGACAGACACACACACACACACACACACACACACACACACACACACACACACACACACACACACAGTCAGATAAAGTCTGTAGGACCTCCAGTAAACCTGGAGGGATAAAGGATTTTATGGCGATAGCTTCAACCCATCTTGTTGACCTCTGGAGTAGACAGTCGTATGAAAAGGATGAAAATCAGCAGAAATGTCGGTAGGAGACAAGCTGGGAGCGAGGCATTAAGTTGGGGGATTTCTCGTAGCAAATCAATCAGTACAGAGTGCCATGTGTATGTTATGAAGATTCTGGATCATACGGGAGACTCGCGGCATGGTTGAATTTTGTATATCGGTCAGGTCATTGCCCTGACCCGCGACCGAGTTGGGCTAAAATTGTCTTGTTGTGTCACGTGACGTCATTCGATTTTCAGCTCGAACTTTTAGAGAGTGTGCCGCTTCATTCACGAAAGATCTGGAACCTGGGGTTATGTGTATAAGGAGCGATAAAGGGAGAGAGACACGAGTCAGACACAAGCAGCAGACGCGACAGAGTTAAGGTGAGAGCTTAACTTTGTAAGAAGCGAGTCCTCTGCAACACTGTGCGTAGAGTGAAGCAAGTACGACGATTACTGTTTGCTGACTTTCACCACAGTGTAGCGATCAGTGCGTGAATAAAGTTAAATCGAAAACGACCGCCAGCGTTTGTCACTTCGATTTCCCAATGCAAGCCAGGAGAACCCCCGCACAACTAGAGAAGAGTGCAACATTGGTTTCCAAGATGGCGAACAATCGAAGTATGGACGATGAGAAATGCGTTTTTCGATCTGCTGTGTGTGTCGATGCGATGGATTCATCGACTGCGGACATTGCGACAGTGATACGGCCGCAACTGTACGACAGCAAGGCATCGTGAGAAGTGTACCACATTCAGTTCGAGGTGATAGCAAAGATGAATTGCTGGAATGAGGAGGAGAAGGCCAACTTTCTCATTCTCAGCCTGACCAGACAAGCACTGACAGTCATCGAAACCTTGCCACCCGAAGACAGAAACGACTACAACGCCCCTACACAGGCTCTCTGTGACAGATTTCCAGTCATCTGGAACTTGGACCAGGCACGGGCACTGCTCTACGCCAGAAAGCGCGAGGGGGTCGAGTCTCTCCCTCAACTGGCAGCTGACATCGTGCGAGTGGTGATGCGGAGTTTCCCCACCTGCAACAGGGAAGGAATCGACGACCTGGCTCAAGATAAGTTTATAAATGCCCTCGTCGACGATAAAGTAAAACGTCAGGTGCAGATACTGGCTCCAAGCACTCTGAGGGAGACAGTGAACACTGCTCTTCGCGTCGAAGCAATCTTCCAGCGTGAGCAAGCGACCCGGCCTCAAAGAATCAGAGCCATCGACAGCCAGAAGAAATGAGACAGTGACAGCTTTGCCCTGCTTGCCAAGTTAATACAGCTGATGGAGGAGTATTTGGTAAAGATCAGAAACATCGCTCGCCACTGTCCACAGAGGAAGGAGAAGGCCACCACCACCCAGGAAAACTCCACCCTGCACCAGCTCAAGAGCGTGCGCGTCGACTGAACAGGACCGTCGATCGAGGTTCACATCGACGGCAACCGTTACGAGGCGCTGATCGACTCAGGAGCGACCATTTCTGTGTTGAGGACTGGTCTGTGCCCCTTCAAGAGGAGAGAAGAATCAGCGATGGTGCTCACTGACGTCATGCACAGACCGATCCCTGTGCACGGCGTTGTGACAGTGAAGGTGAAGGCCGGTGAGCTTGTTGTTCCTCACTCCTTCGTGATCGCCGATGTAGAAGATGACGTCATCCTGGGGATAGACTTTCTGCAGAAGCATTGCTGCGTGATAGACTGGGGACGGTCCCTCCTGCTGATTGATGGGCACCACGTGCAGTTGAAGAGTCTTGTGGGTGAAGGGAATGCTTCACTGCGGCCTTCGGGAGCATTGAGGCGGATCACCGCTCAAGGGACTCCTCTGGCATCCGCACAGAGACAGGACCCTGACCTGCAGCCCATTGTCCGCTGGATAGAGGACAAGCCTGTTCGCCCACCATGGAGGAAGGTCGCCGTTGCCGGCCCTGTCACCAAGGCGTACTGGACCCAGTGAGATGCCCTGCAGCTGACGGATGGAGCGCTGTACAGAACGTGGATGGACGAGAAGAGAGAAACTTGCCGCCTTCTCCCTGTTCTGCCGAGAGCCATGCAGGAGGAAGCGCTGAGACAGCTACAATACGACCCAGCAGCTGGCCACCTCGGAAGGCAGAAGACGAACCAACACGTCTGTGAGCGGTACTTTTGGATCGATCGGCACAAGTCCCTTTGCAACTTGTGTCGGCACTGTGCCATCTGTGCCTCATAGACAAGACCCCACAGTTGTCGTAGTGGCCCTAGCAAGACTGACAGTTCTGCAGTGGTTGCCAGGCCATTGGAGGAAACCCCCCGTGAAGTGCCCCAGTGTGTGGAGTCGCTCCAGGGTATGCTGCAGGCAGTGCGAAAGTCCGCAAGGACACGCCTGCAGTGGAGCGTGGACGGAATGAAGTCTGGTTACGACCGCAAGGCCGATCACCAGACCTCTCCTGATGGCACTGCACCGTGGTTCTCCAACCCACAGGCTGAGCAGGGATGCACCACCAAGCTGGCCCGACCACAAGCAGGACGTTATGTGAACCGTGCCCGTCTCTGGAGGTACCAGGGAGATCTACCGCCGGACTGGTGGCAGTCACCACGGCGCCACCCTGATCCAACCGATGACGACGAGCCCACAGAGAGAGGCGCTGTATCAGGGCCTTCCTCGGAAGACGAGAGCGAGGATGGAGCTACCCCTGAGGACGTACAGACATATACGGGGCGAGGGCGGCGTGTGATGCGCCCATCTCGCTTCCTGTGAGGAGTTCTATACTCTGTGACAGAATGGACAGTGGTCTTGCAGACATTGACCCCATGGACTGGGCAGAAGCTACCGCAAGGAAGCTTACGTCCAGGTGTCAGGTTTTTGCATCTATGCCACTCATTCTGTAATTCAGGGACTACCTGGACTGCAAATTGACGTTTCCTGGTATTTTGTTGTTGTTGATGTTGTTGCTAGTTGTGTATTTTTTTAGGTGTTAGTTCATGATGTTTTGTAAATTTAATTGTGGGGTTGTACATGTAGTGAGACCGACGAGGTCGTTTCGATCTTTAGGGGAGGAGCTATGTTATGAAGATTCTGGATAATACGGGAGACTCGCGGCACGGTTGATTTTTGTATAGCGGTCAGGTCATTGCCCTGACCCTCGACCGAGTTAGGCTAAAATTGTCTTGTTGTGTCACGTGACGTCAGTCGATTTTCAGCTCGAACTTTTAGAGAATGTGCCGCTTCATTCACGAAAGATCTGGAACCTGGGGTTATGTATATAAAGGCACCGACACACGTGCCGGTTTTCAAGCCGATTTTGCTCCCGATCCGGTCGACCTGCATTTCCATTTTTAAAATGTAGGAGCTTTCACGACCTTTTGATGCATTCAACATACAGCTTTGATAATTAATATTTATTGTTTAATGTTGAATGAACCTTTATGCATTCAACATACAGCTTTGATAATTAATTTATCAAAACTGTATGTTGAATGCATCAAAAGGTCGTTAAAGCTCCTACATTTTAAAAATGGAAATGCAGGTCGACCGGATCGGGAGCAAAATCGGCTTGAAAACCGGTACGTGTGTCGGCGCCTTAAGGAGCGACAAAGCGAGAGAGAGACAGACACGGCTGAGACATGAGTCAGACTCGAGCAGCAGATGCGACAGAGTTAAGGTGAGGGCTTAACTTTGTAAGAAGCGAGTCCTCTGCGACACTGTGCGTAGAGTGAAGCGAGTACGACGAATACTGTTTGCTGACTTTCACCACTGTGTAGCGATCAGTGTGTGAATAAAGTTAAATCGAAAACGACCGCCAGCGTTTGTCACTTCGATTTCCCAGCGCAAGCCAGGAGAACCCCCGCACAACTAGAGAAGAGTGCAACATGTACAAATGTGTCAGAGGAACAGCCTCACAGTATCTGACTGAACTCCTCAGGAATGATGTGCCTGGAAGAGATCTCAGATCATCGTCATGGCCACTTCTCAAAGTTCCATGCTGTATTACCAGGAAGGAAGGAGAGAGAGAGAGAGAGAGAGAGAGAGAGAAAGAGAGAGAGAGAAAGAGCGAGCATTTTCAAAGGCAGGACCACAGCTGTGGAATGGTCGTCCAGAGAAAATCATCATCGCTTCAGACATGTAAATCCTGCCTGAGGACCCATCTATTTATACTTTGACTGTGTCGAGCGCCTCGAGCATGCCCGTGGTCGTGAGATTGGCAATATAGAAGCGCCAATACATTCATAGATACTTATAAACAGTTTAGAGACATCAGGAGACATTACCAGCAGATCTTAAGTTTGTAGGAGAGAGCGGGGCTGGTTGAAACATATTTTAAATTACGACTCATCACGCATTACATGCTTAACATTTAAGCAACTTTATTCAATCAATCAAAACGAAAAACATTCGTTTTAACGTTGAAACTGAAACAATTGTTCAAATCGGCACCGTTTGTCTCCAAGGTGAACAAAACTGACGTAACACTACTTGTTACAACTTGCCCCACATGTGGGGTAAGTTGTAACAAGCCGTGATGCTGGTTTTACCACAATGATATTGGACATAAAAAAATACTTAATGGTATTCCACGGCATGTACTTGCACAAACAAAGCAAACACACGTGTAAATGTGCCAGCGACACATCAATCTGAGCCATTTGAATCACAGTTTTGACAGATGTAACTGGGTTTTTTCTGTGTACATTCTTCATGAGACCAATTCTTGCACCTCACACACTGAACCCATTTTTCGTTTGGCATGCTGTTTGAATAGGGTTCACAACAAACCAAACAAAAATCCTCCTCAGAGTCTGCGGAAACAGAGTCAGAATTTTTGTAGCTTAATGTTTTTCTCGACTTTTCTTTCCCTTTCTGTTTCGGCAGTGTGTTTCTACCTCCTGTTTTAATAGGTGCACGTTTTCTGTTAGTGTTTTTCCCGGCTCAGCTTGTTCTTTTCTGGGGTGTCGGTTAAAATTGCTGTCTGTCTACGTTTCCTTCCTCGTGATCCGACCTGCCTTGGAGCTGCTTTGGGGAAAGGCCTCACTTGTTGCGGGGAGAAGTCGTCACTAGCGTTCAAGGGAAGCTCTGTTGCCTCTATGGAGTTCAGCTG
>JAWQFJ010028843.1:40000-45000 GCA_034096865.1 Theodoxus fluviatilis
ATGGGCGCCCTGCATGCTCAGCCTCCTACATGTACGCCCTGCATGCTCATCCTCCTGCACGGGCGCTCTGCATGCTCAGCCTCCTGCATGGGCGCCCTGCATGCTCATCCTCCTGCATGGGCGCCCTGCATGCTCAGCCTCCTGCATGGGCGCCCTGCATGCTCAGCCTCCTACATGTACGCCCTGCATGCTCAGCCTCCTACATGGGCGCCCTGCATGCTCAGCCTCCTACATGTACGCCCTGCATACTCAGCCTCCTAGATGTACGCCCTGCACGCTAAGCCTCCTACATGTACGCCCTGCATACTCAGCCTCCTACATGTACGCCCTGCATGCTCAGCCTCCTACATGGGCGCCCTGCATGCTCAGCCTGCTACATGGGCGCCCTGCATGCTCAGCCTCCTACATGGGCGCCCTGCATGCTCAGCCTCCTGCATGGGCGCCCTGCATGCTCATCCTCCTGCATGGGCGCCCTGCATGCTCAGCCTCCTACATGTACGCCCTGCATGCTCAGCCTCCTACATGTACGCCCTGCATACTCAGCCTCCTACATGTACGCCCTGCATGCTCAGCCTCCTACATGGGCGCCCTGCATGCTCAGCCTCCTACATGTACGCCCTGCATGCTCAGCCTCCTACATGGGCGGCCTGCATACTCAGCCTCCTACATGTACGCCCTGCATACTCAGCCTCCTACATGTACGCCCTGCATGCTCAGCCTCCTACATGTACGCCCTGCATGCTCAGCCTCCTACATGGGCGCCCTGCATGCTCAGCCTCCTACATGTACGCCCTGCATACTCAGCCTCCTACATGTACGCCCTGCATGCTCAGCCTCCTACATGTACGCCCTGCATGCTCAGCCTCCTACATGTACGCCCTGCATGCTCAGCCTCCTACATGTACGCCCTGCATGCTCAGCCTCCTGCATGTACGCCCTGCATGCTCAGCCTCCTACATGGGCGCCCTGCATGCTCAGCCTCCTACATGGGCGCCCTGCATGCTCAGCCTCCTACATGTACGCCCTGCATGCTCAGCCTCCTACATGTACGCCCTGCATGCTCAGCCTCCTACATGTACGCCCTGCATGCTCAGTCTCCTACATGGGCGCCCTGCATGCTCAGCCTCCTACATGTACGCCCTGCATGCTCAGCCTCCTGCATGTACGCCCTGCATGCTCAGCCTCCTACATGTACGCCCTGCATGCTTAGCCTCCTACATGGGCGCCCTGCATGCTCTGCCTCCTCCTACATGGGCGCCCTGCATGCTCAGCCTCCTGCATGTACGCCCTGCATGCGCAGCCTCCTACATGGGCGCCCTGCATGCTCAGCCTCCTACATGTACGCCCTGCATGCTCAGCCTCCTACATGTACGCCCTGCATACTCAGCCTCCTACATGTACGCCCTGCATGCTCAGCCTCCTACTTGTACGCCCTGCATGCTCAGCCTCCTACATGTACGCCCTGCATGCTCAGCCTCCTACATGTACGCCCTGCATGCTCAGCCTCCTACATGTACGCCCTTCATGCTCAGCCTCCTACATGTACGCCCTGCATACTCAGCCTCCTACATGTACGCCCTGCATGCTCAGCCTCCTACATGTACGCCCTGCATGCTCAGCCTCCTACATGTACGCCCTGCATGCTCAGCCTCCTACATGTACGCCCTGCATGCTCAGCCTTCTACATGGGCGCCCTGCATACTCAGCCTCCTGCATGTACGCCCTGCATGCTCAGCCTCCTGCATGTACGCCCTGCATGATCAGCCTCCTGCATGGGCGCCCTGCATGCTCAGTCTCCTACATGGGCGCCCTGCATGCTTAGCCTCCTGCATGTACGCCCTGCATGCTCAGCCTCCTACATGTACGCCCTGCATACTCAGCCTCCTACATGGGCGCCCTGCATGCTCAGCCTCCTGCATGTACGCCCTGCATACTCAGCCTCCTACATGTACGCCCTGCATGCTCAGCCTCCTACATGTACGCCCTGCATGCTCAGCCTCCTACATGTACGCCCTGCATGCTCAGCCTCCTACATGTACGCCCTGCATGCTCAGCCTCCTGCATGTACGCCCTGCATGCTCAGCCTCCTACATGGGCGCCCTGCATGCTCAGCCTCCTGTATGGGCGCCCTGCATGCTCAGCCTCCTACATGTACGCCCTGCATGCTCAGCCTCCTGCATGTACGCCCTGCATGCTCAGCCTCCTACATGGGCGCCCTGCATGCTCAGCCTCCTGCATGGGCGCCCTGCATGCTCAGCCTCCTACATGGGCGCCCTGCATGCTCAGTCTCCTACATGGGCGCCCTGCATGCTCAGCCTCCTACATGTACGCCCTGCATGCTCAGCCTCCTACATGGGCGCCCTGCATGCTCAGCCTCCTACATGTACGCCCTGCATGCTCAGCCTCCTACATGTACGCCCTGCATGCTCAGCCTCCTGCATGGGCGCCCTGCATGCTCAGCCTCCTACATGGGCGCCCTGCATGCTCAGCCTCCTACATGGGCGCCCTGCATGCTCAGCCTCCTACATGGGCGCCCTGCATGCTCAGCCTCCTACATGTACGCCCTGCATGCTCAGCCTCATACATGTACGCCCTGCATGCTCAGCCTCCTACATGTACGCCCTGCACGCTCAGCCTCCTACATGGGCGGCCTGCATGCTCAGCCTCCTGCATGGGCGCCCTGCATGCTCAGCCTCCTACATGGGCGCCCTGCATCCTAAGCCACCTCCTACATGGGCGCCCTGCATGCTCAGCCTCCTCCTACATGGGCGCCCTGCATACTCAGCCTCCTGCATGGACGCCCTGCATGCTCAGCCTCCTACATGTACGCCCTGCATGCTCAGCCTCCTGCATGTACGCCCTGCATGCTCAGCCTGCTACATGGGCGCCCTGCACGCTCAGCCTCCTACATGGGCGCCCTGCATGCTCAGCCTCCTACATGGGCGCCCTGCATGCTCAACCTCCTACATGGGCGCCCTGCATGCTCAGCCTGCTACATGGGCGCCCTGCACTCTCAGCCTCCTGCGTGTACATGTATAGTTGCCAAATTATTTCTCGCCAGCCAGCCGAGGCGAGGCGGGCTACTAAGGCAAAGGCCAGTCGTCAATTGGCAAGGCGGAGGTCTGGGAGAACCTGGCTGCGTTCTGGCGGGATACTGAGGAAGTTGCTGTTCGACAATGTATCTGACGATACACACATCACAACAGTTTTTCGCTTGATTGAACATTCCATGGTGACATCTCGAATGGCAGGGCAACTTTGCGAAAGAAAATGAAACAACTGGGATGCACGTGTCGAAAATGTTGAGCCTCGATACATTCCGGATCAATTCAAGGGACATGCTGCTAATTCAGAGAGTGTATATATGCGGGGTACTGACGCTCCTTCGTGTGTGCTGCGATAACAAAGATTTCGACAATGTTTGTCCAGAAATAACATATATACGTACTCCTCACAAGGTACAAATGAACGCTCGAACCGCGAATACCTCCATGAACGGACACTTTTCCATTCTCGGACAGTGACGTGCACAACACAGGCGCTGCCGTCTGTGAACAGCAACCAATAAACATGGTCTCTGCCCTTTTGGGTTATCCCACTATACGCAGCTAAGTACCTCCAAATTAAGGGCGCGTTTCTTAGGCCCAAAATCTCGAGAGAATCGCGAGTGCTAGGCGTTGCCTACGTTCCTCGTTCATAAGGACGCACTCGCCGTGAAGGCGGGAGGCCGAGGTAGCTCCGGAGCTCTCTCGATGCTTAGAACCGGATGAGCCAAAATGGCGGAGGCCGTGCTAATTGGGATGCCGCTGATAGATGGCAGTGCCTGTAATGTACTTCTCAGGGTCCGAGAATGGAAAAGTGTATGTACACGGAAGTATTTGCTGTTCGAGTGTTCATTCGTATATTTAGAGTAGTAGGTGTATAGGTTATTTCTGGACATACACTGCCGAAATATGTTTTCGCTTGTAAACACACAACACCGCATAGCCTACGTACACACTATGAATGATGTCCCTTGAATTGATCGAACTGAATCGAGGCCTAACATTTTCGACAAAATTGTCTAGAGTTTAACCCCTGCTGCATTTTTTTTTCGTTGAAAAAGTTCCCGTGTCATTCAATATAACACCATGGTGTGTTCTATGAAGTGGAAAAATGATGTGATATCTGAATCGTCAATTATTTCGTCTATCAGCTACTTCTTCACCGACTCTGGCGCCAGGACGCAGCCATGTTTTTCCGCCTTGCCAGTTGATGATTGGCCGTTTTTTTTAGCTGCAAGAGTGTCTCGCTCATCTTCGACTAGCCATTCAGGGACAATCTCAAGACTTTGGGTCTAAGAAACGCGCCCATTGCCTCCTCGGCAAAAGCTTACGTTTCCGTGTGAGCGAGAGGCTGTGGGAAACGCCTTCTCCCCGCATTCCTTGCAAATCCTTGCAAGATACTAGTGTAAGCAATGCGCCCCCAGAGCTGTCTCTCGCGAGTTTGGCGAGGAAAGCTTGGAGAGCGCGAGGCGCGCGCAGCTCCTCGCTGCGAAGAGACGCGATTTTTCGCGAGGTGGCTTTGGAGGTACCTAGTCGCGGCTTGCGGGCAAATTAAAAATGGCAGATTCCAGGAGGGAGTATGGAGGCACACCACTTTCGACGAAAGTGTCTACGTGTGCATCCTGGTTGCGTTCTCTCTTTTTCCCTCCACACTTTTTCAGTGCAGTTCGAGATGTCTCACTGGTATCTTGAAATCAAATGAAAAATTGCCGTGATGTCGATTTCGTCAGTAAATCTGGAGAAAAGAAACTATTCGCCAACTCTCGCCTGAAGCAGCCGTGTTGTTCTCTCAGACTTCCGCCTTGGCAAAATGATTGCAAGGCCGTTGCCTAAAGGCCTAGCCTTTGCTCGCCTTGCTTGCGAGATATTCTTCGCTCCTCATTTGCAACCTTGAACATGATGCTAACTCACACTGCGTACCGGTGGGAGCTTTGCTGGGAAGCATTGTGAACTGTG
>JAWQFJ010028843.1:50000-51233 GCA_034096865.1 Theodoxus fluviatilis
TCTACCTAGTAATTTTTTTCCCTCAAGCAAGATGGGGAAGAATTGTTTGTAATTTGAATCAATTCCTGGGTGAGAGCCATTTTAATGAGCCCGCATTGGAATCTGTCATGAACTGGTCGCCAGACACCACGATAGGAGGTAGTTGGCATTAGTCTACTGGAGTATATACTTTTTTACTTTGAATAGAAAGCAAAACAATGTGCTAAATGAATGTTATAAATGGGATGAATATGGCAATTCATCGACTGACCTCACAAAAACATGTCACATTTCAAACTGGCTTCGGCAGGAGCCCGGGACGCATCCTGCCTCAGTTGAATTGATCACGTGATCACGGAGACGGCTCACCTGCAATGGGTGACTGCTGTACGAACCTTTCAATTCAGTCGAGAAAACAAAACTGCATTAAATGAAAAGTGCTGAGTTGTTTCACAAGCAAAACAGCAATGGAAATATGTTCAGACTACATGTCTTGTTTGAAATACTTTCTTTTCTTTTTTTTTGTTGTAGAAAAGTGAAACTTTGTGTTAAGCCACCTCACACGTGGCAAGTTTTTTATAAGGACTTTCTGCGGCAGATCAGTTATATTACAGCTGGGGGACGAAAAAACCCCAAAAGAACACACACATACACACACACACACACATACACACACGCGCGCGCGCACACACATGCACGCACACACACACACGCATACGCAAGCACGCACACACACACACACACACGCGCGCACGCACACAATCAAATGCACCAGCAGGAAAACGAACGCGAGTCAACCGCTGATAGGCGCTAACTCAACCATTGGACCATAGATGCATGTGTTCGATCAGTGTGCTAATATATGCGATTGCGTCTTTTCCCGTAACGTGTGTTAATACTATACTGTAATGTTTCAGAGCTATTCTTTCCGATTTACGAGCTCTCCAACCGACTGACTCTCTATAAACATAAAAAGAAGATGCTGTGGTGTAAAATTGCATCATATGTCCTTTATCCCTCCAGGTTTACTGGAGGTCCTACAGACTTTATCTGTCTGTCTGTCTGTGTGTGTGTGTGTCTGTCTGTCTGTCCCGTCTCCACGGCTTATATCTCAAAAACTACTGGACGGATTTCCTTGAGATTTTGCACACTAACTGGAAGTTAGGTCCGATTGAATGTATCAAATTTTCAGAATCGAGGCTTGAAGAGAAAGTGGGTTTTTTAAGGTCGTATAATCGAAGCACCTCTCTAAAA
>JAWQFJ010028844.1:0-5000 GCA_034096865.1 Theodoxus fluviatilis
ATAGGCCATCGGCCCCCGTCACAAGGGTACAGGTTCGTATATACATGTCGAATCCTTATATAGTATTGTGCATTGCCTGGTTTACTTTTCGCGCCATTCTAGTTTCTCTGCCTTAGGGCAAAAATGGATGTACAATGGCAACTTTCGATGTCCTTTTCTATACTGCCTCTGCCTGTCCAGAAAGAAAAACCTAATGCTCCGACATTTGGCCTTTTCTAAATGAGGGTACTATAGTTACTGCCGTTCCTAACATCAACAATCATCGGCAGTCTGGCACAAAAGTGAAATTCAGTTCGCTAGCGCTATTTTTACAGGATGGGACACATCCAAACATATGTCCCTTCTCAATACACCTGTTCAGCGTTTAGATCATGTTATACCTAACCGTGGCAGTGATGGGATGTCATAATATTGGCTGCATGCCTGTGGTCGTTTAGCTTTGGTTTAGCGACGTACTACGCACGGAACCCAAGCTAAAGACACAAAATAGTATTTACATGATTTTCAGCTCATTGATATAATGCTCTGTATTCATTGACTTTTTGAAAGATCTATAGGTCAAGAAACGATCACTGTTACTCAATTTTCCATGCCATTCTTGCTGGAAACAATCTCTAAGTCTTTGTTTCAAGCTTTTAAGGAAACGTTTCTCGTTATTGGTCCCGCTGTTGTTCCACACATAACCAAAGCCCAGCTGATACAAGCTCTGTTTTACAGATTCAGCCCAATTCACTCTACCGTGTAAGTTGGAGTTCACCAACATTTGAAAGGCTTGCTTGGGCAGTCTATCAGCCGGCAGCTTGCAAACTCTCAACTAGTATTTGATCATTCGGACGGTGGAACTAATGAATAAGGGATATCTTCCCATTTATCCATAGATGAAGCAATTGGGAGTTCTGTTGTCTAAGTTCATGAAACGTTTGCAAGCAAAGAGGTGTGCTTTTTCTACAGCTTCATGCCGACGAGCACCCAATAGTTTGGATCCATAGATTAAGACTGGAAGAACTTGGGCATCAAACTGGTGGAAAAATACCGCAGTGTTCAAGTTTTGAACGCTATACATCAACTGTATAAGGGAAACAATCTTTTGTTTTCTTTTTACACTCTGGCATTCCAGGGCCACTCTGTGAGACAGCTTTGTAGTAAAGAAGAACCCCAGATACTTGTATCTATTTACGACTTCAAGCCTAGTTTCATTGAGAGTCCATCTTTCTCTTTGTGCCAAGAATCCTCCTTTCCTAAAGACCATACTTTTTGTCTTCTCTCTGTTGATACTCAGCCCTAACTGCCGGGATATGTTGTCTAAGCTATTCAGTTGATTCTGAAGTCCAACTGGTGTGGTGGATATCACGGCCACATCGTCAGCAAAAATGAGGGAGTAGATTTCGGGCTTCTCGGGTACCAACTAGATACCATGCCTACCTCTTTCTCTGACATAATCCGCGACAACAGACATATGGAGGGAAAACATTATCGGGGACTCTTTGGCACCTTGTCTTACACCAGCAGGGCAAACGAAGAAGTCTGAAAGGATGGCGTTCCACTTCACACATGCTTCAACCCCGGAGTAAATGGCTTGCAGCATTCTAATAAACTTTGTTGACACTCCTATTTTCCTTAAGACATACCATAGGTAAGATCGTTTGACAGAATCGAATGCATTTTGGTAATCAATACATGCTACATACAATCTGCCGCGCCTCCCTCCATACACATTCCTCAGTATCATTGCATACAAAGTGCTAAACATGGTTAATGGTGGAGTGATCGGCACGAAATCCAGCTTGCTGAAGAAACATTTTCCCATTGTCCTCTGCCCACTTTTGCCGAAGTTTAGTTAGGATCGAAGTAAATAGTTTGCTCATGATGTATAGCAGTGAAATTCCTCTATTATTTTGGGGGTCCTGTCTATTCCCAGCCTTAAAAACAGGGACTATCATGGATCTATGCCATTCACTGGGGAAGCGTTGTTTTTCGTATAGCCTGTAGAATAATTTTGTAAAAAATGATCTTATGTGGCGATAAATTAGTTTCAAGTACTCCCCTGGAATTTCATCTAAGCCTACATATTTTCCCACTCTGAGTCTATCTACTGCCTGATCTACTTCTGCGGGATCTATGGGAGCATCAAGCTCTTCATCATTTTGTGCATCTGTCAAATTTTCCAAATTGGCCATAGTTTGTGAAGTCAGTCGTTTTTGGAAAACCGTCTCAAAGTGATCTTTCCACGTTTCTATGCTTATCGTCACGTTCTGACGCTTGTTACGTCTCACCTTGTTGACTAGCGCCCAAAAGGATGAAGAATGTCTAATATTCTTAACGAGGGAATGGTTTAGTTTTCTGCAGTGCTCTTTCTTCTTATCACGTGTCATTGCCTTGTATCTATTCCTATGTTGGATATACTGTTCCTTGTCGGAAAAGGCATTAAGAGAGAGAGAGAGAGAGAGAGAGAGAGAGAGAGAGAGAGAGAGAGAGAGAGAGAGAGAGAAAGAGAAAGAGAAAGAGAGAGAGAAAGAGAAAGAGAAAGAGAGAAAGAGATAGAGAGAGAGAGAGAGAGAGAGAGAGAGAGAGATAACTTTGATTAAACTTTATTTTTCGAGGGAAAGGAAAGAGGGGGGGGGGAGAGAAGGGGAGGGGGGACAACTTTACGCCAATGTACAAATATTTATTCCGTTTTAGCAACTATTGGTTTCTTGCATGTCTCCATGTGACAGTGTCCATTCACCAAAGGTTCATATACAACTGTAAATCTTTGTTTTCTTTTGTTTGTACACTTCGTTTTGATAATATGTATATATGTACACTTATTAACTGATGGGTCGTCGGTCGCTAATAAATAAATCAGTCAATCTCTCCTCTGGGGATCCACTGTCACAGCGTTGATTGGGAGAGAGAAAAGCGACGAAGTGATTTCTTCCTCTGCAATGATGGCAATTCATCTTCATTGGTAACCATGCACCGGGACATGAGACGAATGTTCATTTTTTGAAATTTTGAAATGATGCATAGTAGTCGTATTGTGGAGAAATTTTTATTTCCAACATTGTAAAAAGCTTGAAGATTTTTTAAGGTAACACAGTTATGAGGTACTAAATACTTGTACACACTGATATGACCTTTTGAGAAAATGGGTTTCCGGTTTGGGCATCGTGTTTAAGGCAACGCAGTGATGTCATCACGGTGGCCATATTGAATGTTGTGATGGGATCGACTGACCAGATGGACAATCGCCGGGAGAAAGGTCAGAAAAACACGATGCAGTGCTGTAAACAGATTAGAATGTGAATTCCAAAATGTATCAAAATCTCAAATCTGACATAGCTGTCTCCTCTCGCTGTAATGGGCGGGTCTCGAAGTGAAGCTAGATGACGTCCGTCCCGTTGTGTGGTGGAGGGTCACAGTTGGGAAATCAATCAAGCAAGAAAGATGGCCAGCTGCGCGAGTCAACGACCTAGAAACCACGTTCCACCCACGAATTCAAAGAGGCGAAATTTAAGTGTCTCCGAGCACGTTTCAGCCAAAGTCCGTTCAAAGGAACGCCATGTCATGAAGATTAATATCTGGAGGTGTTTACAACTCGGTGCATGCTTTTCCCCTCCACGGACTCCTCTCCATAAAAGGCGACTCCGCAGAGCCCGGCATCCTCCTCCCCTCGAAGTCCTCCGACTTTCGTCTCCTTTCTTATCGTCGTCTGTCATCGGCACGAGGCAATGAAAATCGTCGCTGTTGTCATCCTTGTCGTCGCCCTCGCTGACTGGGCTGCATCGCAGGTAAGTAGCATTGTGACCTGATAGTGTTTGTATGCGCTTGCGTGTGCGAGTGTGTGCTTGCATGTGCATGATTGTTTGCGTGTGAGCGTGCGTGTGTGAATACATGGGTGCGCGCAAGAGCGCGCTCGTGTCCATTTGTGGTAGAGAGAGAGAGAGAAAGAGAGAGAGAGAGAGAGAGAGAGAGAAAGACAGAGGGAGGGGAGAGAGAGAGAGAGAGAGATCGAAAGAGAGAGAGAGACAGAGAGAAAGAGAGAAAGAAAGTGAGAGAAAGTGAGAGAGAATGAGAGAGAGACTGGGTGTGTGTGTGTGCGTGCGTGCGTGTGCGACATGTGTGTGTGTGTGTGTGTGTGTGTGTGTGCATGTATATGCCTGCCCGTGAATACCTGGGCGTGCGCATGTGTATGTGTGTGTGTGTGTGTATGTGTCTGTGCGTGTTTGTGTATGCGCGCATGCATGTGCGCGCGCGTGTGCTCATGTGCATGCATTAACATATGCATGTGTGTATATGTGTGCGCTTGTGTGTTCGCACGCTCATGCATATTTATGTAGATGGGACGCTCATGCATATTTATGTAGATGGGACGCTCATGCATATTTATGTAGATGGGACGCTCATGCATATTTATGTAGATGGGACGCTCATGCATATTTATGTAGATGGGACGCTCATGTATATTTATGTAGATGGGACGCTCATGTATATTTATGTAGATGGGACGCTCATGTATATTTATGTAGATGGGTATACGTAGGTAGGAGATGGAGCGTGGATTCCAGAAGACAAGACAAATAATGAACACACAGATCGCTGGGAGCTGTTGGAATCTCAGGTTTAGTATGAAAACAAACATTTCGGGCGCAGCGCTTCATCATCTAAACGTTTGTTTCTATACTAAACCTGTGATTCCAACAACTCCCAGCGATCTGTGTGTTCATTATTTGTTAGATGAGTATACGTGTGTCAGTGTATGAATATGTACAGTATTGGGTCTTTGTTTCCCCCTTCATCACTAATACACTACAGTAGCAGCGGGGAAAAAACAAAAAAACTAGAGAGTAAGACGTTCTCTTAACACAGTCGCTATAGATGGAAATTTACTTTTGTTTCGGTGTTTGCGGGTATTGCTACGTAAATTACATCTCATCTCCGTGTGTGTGAGAGTGATGAATATTCATGCGAGGTCGCATGCATTACACTTATTACGTAATCATTCGCATGCATTACACTTG
>JAWQFJ010028844.1:15000-19849 GCA_034096865.1 Theodoxus fluviatilis
ACAGCAGACAGACACCTTGATCAAAGAGAGAGCCCGTAGTGACAGCAGACAGACACCTTGACCAAAGAGAGAGCACCATGAGAGCGCAAACTTCCACCACGGGAGCCAACATTTCTCTTCCACGGCCTGTATGATAATTAGTCAAGGCAGCACCTTCTGCTAGCCAGGCCTGTATGATAATTAGTCAAGGCAGCACCTTCTGCTAGCCAGGCCTGTATGATAATTAGTCAAGGCAGCACCTTCTGCTAGCCAGGCCTGTATGATAATTAGTCAAGGCAGCACCTTCTGCTAACCAGGCCTGTATGATAATTAGTCAAGGCAGCACCTTCTGCTAACCAGGCCTGTATGATAATTAGTCAAGGCAGCACCTTCTGCTAGCCAGGCCTGTATGATAATTAGTCAAGGCAGCACCTTCTGCTAGCTAGGCCTGTATGATAATTAGTCAAGGCAGCACCTTCTGCTAGCTAGGCCTGTATGATAATTAGTCAAGGCAGCACCTTCTGCTAGCTAGGCCTGTATGATAATTAGTCAAGGCAGCACCTTCTGCTAGCCAGGCCTGTATGATAATTAGTCAAGGCAGCACCTTCTGCTAGCCAGGCCTGTATGATAATTAGTCAAGGCAGCACCTTCTGCTAACCAGGCCTGTATGATAATTAGTCAAGGCAGCACCTTCTGCTAGCTAGGCCTGTATGATAATTAGTCAAGGCAGCACCTTCTGCTAGCCAGGCCTGTATGATAATTAGTCAAGGCAGCACCTTCTGCTAGCTAGGCCTGTATGATAATTAGTCAAGGCAGCACCTTCTGCTAGCCAGGCCTGTATGATAATTAGTCAAGGCAGCACCTTCTGCTAGCCAGGCCTGTATGATAATTAGTCAAGGCAGCACCTTCTGCTAGCCAGGCCTGTATGATAATTAGTCAAGGCAGCACCTTCTGCTAGCCAGGCCTGTATGATAATTAGTCAAGGCAGCACCTTCTGCTAGCCAGGCCTGTATGATAATTAGTCAAGGCAGCACCTTCTGCTAGCCAGGCCTGTATGATAATTAGTCAAGGCAGCACCTTCTGCTAGCCAGGCCTGTATGATAATTAGTCAAGGCAGCACCTTCTGCTAGCCAGGCCTGTATGATAATTAGTCAAGGCAGCACCTTCTGCTAGCCAGGCCTGTATGATAATTAGTCAAGGCAGCACCTTCTGCTAGCCAGGCCTGTATGATAATTAGTCAAGGCAGCACCTTCTGCTAGCCAGGCCTGTATGATAATTAGTCAAGGCAGCACCTTCTGCTAGCCAGGCCTGTATGATAATTAGTCAAGGCAGCACCTTCTGCTAGCCAGGCCTGTATGATAATTAGTCAAGGCAGCACCTTCTGCTAACCAGGCCTGTATGATAATTAGTCAAGGCAGCACCTTCTGCTAGCCAGGCCTGTATGATAATTAGTCAAGGCAGCACCTTCTGCTAGCCAGGCCTGTATGATAATTAGTCAAGGCAGCACCTTCTGCTAGCCAGGCCTGTATGATAATTAGTCAAGGCAGCACCTTCTGCTAACCAGGCCTGTATGATAATTAGTCAAGGCAGCACCTTCTGCTAGCTAGGCCTGTATGATAATTAGTCAAGGCAGCACCTTCTGCTAGCTAGGCCTGTATGATAATTAGTCAAGGCAGCACCTTCTGCTAACCAGGCCTGTATGATAATTAGTCAAGGCAGCACCTTCTGCTAACCAGGCCTGTATGATAATTAGTCAAGGCAGCACCTTCTGCTAGCTAGGCCTGTATGATAATTAGTCAAGGCAGCACCTTCTGCTAGCTAGGCCTGTATGATAATTAGTCAAGGCAGCACCTTCTGCTAGCTAGGCCTGTATGATAATTAGTCAAGGCAGCACCTTCTGCTAGCTAGGCCTGTATGATAATTAGTCAAGGCAGCACCTTCTGCTAGCTAGGCCTGTATGATAATTAGTCAAGGCAGCACCTTCTGCTAGCTAGGCCTGTATGATAATTAGTCAAGGCAGCACCTTCTGCTAGCTAGGCCTGTATGATAATTAGTCAAGGCAGCACCTTCTGCTAGCTAGGCCTGTATGATAATTAGTCAAGGCAGCACCTTCTGCTAACCAGGCCTGTATGATAATTAGTCAAGGCAGCACCTTCTGCTAACCAGGCCTGTATGATAATTAGTCAAGGCAGCACCTTCTGCTAGCTAGGCCTGTATGATAATTAGTCAAGGCAGCACCTTCTGCTAGCTAGGCCTGTATGATAATTAGTCAAGGCAGCACCTTCTGCTAACCAGGCCTGTATGATAATTAGTCAAGGCAGCACCTTCTGCTAACCAGGCCTGTATGATAATTAGTCAAGGCAGCACCTTCTGCTAACCAGGCCTGTATGATAATTAGTCAAGGCAGCACCTTCTGCTAGCTAGGCCTGTATGATAATTAGTCAAGGCAGCACCTTCTGCTAACCAGGCCTGTATGATAATTAGTCAAGGCAGCACCTTCTGCTAACCAGGCCTGTATGATAATTAGTCAAGGCAGCACCTTCTGCTAACCAGGCCTGTATGATAATTAGTCAAGGCAGCACCTTCTGCTAACCAGGCCTGTATGATAATTAGTCAAGGCAGCACCTTCTGCTAGCTAGGCCTGTATGATAATTAGTCAAGGCAGCACCTTCTGCTAGCTAGGCCTGTATGATAATTAGTCAAGGCAGCACCTTCTGCTAGCTAGGCCTGTATGATAATTAGTCAAGGCAGCACCTTCTGCTAACCAGGCCTGTATGATAATTAGTCAAGGCAGCACCTTCTGCTAACCAGGCCTGTATGATAATTAGTCAAGGCAGCACCTTCTGCTAACCAGGCCTGTATGATAATTAGTCAAGGCAGCACCTTCTGCTAACCAGGCCTGTATGATAATTAGTCAAGGCAGCACCTTCTGCTAACCAGGCCTGTATGATAATTAGTCAAGGCAGCACCTTCTGCTTACCGGATGCCTTACTCTTCAGTTTAGTTCATTTCAGCTTGGCTGAGAGCATATCTGGGTACGAAAACGCATACGCCCTCGTCATCAATAGTTTGACGTCATCAAATACTTGATGCACAATTAAAATACCTATGCTTCCAATTCCCCAAACTGCATAACAGATAACATTCTCTTTATCCCTCCAGGTTTACTGGAGGTCCTACAGACTTTATCCCTCCAGGTTTACTGGAGGTCCTACAGACTTTATCCCTCCAGGTTTACTGGAGGTCCTACATACTTTATCTGTCTGTGTGTGTGTGTGTCTGTCCCGACTTCACGGCTTATATCTCAAAAACTACTGGACGGATGTCCTTGAGATTTTGCACACTAACTGGAAGTTAGGTCCGATTGAATGTATCAAATTTTCAGAATCGAGGCTTGAAGAGAAAGTGGTTTTTAAGGTCGTACACTCCAGAGCGCCTCCCCAAATACTCCATTCATGGAATGGCCTAATTGCGTAATGTGTGACGTCATCAACAACGTGACGTCATTTGCGAGTAGAGTTTTGAGGATAATGGATTTTGAGAACATTGGTGAAAGGATAAAGAAGGATTTTTTACGATGCAAGTAGTCAATTGATGGAATGGCGACCCACTCTACAGCCACGCCCCTTTTCTCGCTGTATCTCGCGTGGTTGTAGTTGCTGGCGCCAAAACGGCTTCCGAATGAACACAGATTCGTTGCGTTGTATTCCGGACATCATTTGTGTCTCATTTTTGCCAGACAGTGAGAAGATTTCTCAGACTGTGATAGACAGGGGTATGAATAAATACTATTCATGTTATTTAGACGAAATTAAGATCTATTAGCAAGCGGATTAAACGGTGGAGGTGACAGCTCGGTGCTTCAGATCAATGCGCCGCACATTATGTATCGACTTTATTTCCATCTTGACGCTGCTACGCAGAAGATCAACCAACCATCCTCATTGCGCGTGCATGGCTGGGTAAGTGTTGTTGTTTTTTTAATCATTTATCTGTTACGTGTTTGATGGAGTAACCGAAGCTTGCATTCCAAAATTGTTAAACCTACTCTTGAAGTGTTGTGTGTGGAGCCAAAAAGCTTGCACAACTGTCCTTCGCACTGACTGTCCTATGCACAGACTGTCCTTTGCATTAACTGTCCTTCACACTGACTGTTCTTTGCACTGACTGTCCGATGCACTGACTGTCCTATGCACTTTCACACTGACCAGTGCACAGAATGACCGGTGCGTGTCCGAAGCACTGGTGAGCGCGACAAAAACTTTGAGCGGACTGCTAGATCTTTACCCACTGTAGAAAGCGCACTTCCCCTCCTCTCCTTCGTGACAATCTCCTTGTCAGTGCATAGAACAGTCAGTGTGAAGGACAGTTAATGCAAAGGACGGTCAGTGCAAAGGACAGTCCGTGCATAGGACAGTCAGTGCAAAGGACAGTTGTGCAAGCTTTTTGGATCCACACACAACACTTCAACAGTAGCTTAGATTACTCCATCAAACACGTAACAGATAAATGATTTTTTTAAAAATCGCTTACCCAGCCTTGCACGAGCAATAAGCAATGCATGACCAGGTCCGATTCTGCGCTGAAAATGTTTTTCCTCTTTTTTCCAGAGGTTGTTGGTTCGAACCCAACCTGGTTTTTTGTGTTTTTGTGTGTGCGTGTTTTTTCCCCCTCTTTTCTTGAGAGGTTGCGGGTTCGAATCCGATCTTTTAAAAAAAATTAAATATATATGCCAAAACCTGGAGGTTCAGCGCCAGCGGTTTTTATCTGTGTGTCTGTCTGTCTGTCCCGACTCCACGGCTGATTTCTCAGAAACTACTGGACGGATTTCCTTGACATTTTGCACACTAACTGGAAGTTAGGTCCTATT
>JAWQFJ010028847.1:5000-22500 GCA_034096865.1 Theodoxus fluviatilis
AATCCCTTCCTCAATATCTCTCTAAACCATGTGCACCTACACACCCGCTAGACAGCTACGCTCTTCCGCAGACACAAGAATCCTCAGGTTCCCGGAGGACCCTCCAGTTAAAAAAAAATTGGTGAACGCTCTTTCTTTTATCAGGCTCCCTCTATCTGGAATGACCTCCCCGCCTCTGTTCGTCACTCTACATCTCCCTCGACCTTTCGCTCTGCTCTCAAAACTCACCTCTTCTTGAAATCGTTCCCGAATCCTGTCTAAGTCTCTTCATCTTCCTCCTCTCACTGTTCTCTTTGTACTAGCTTGCCTAGGCCCCCTACCATCATCCTGTCTCTCCTCCCCCTCTCCCCAGTTTCATGGTTAAGCGGTGACACTGTGCATCAGCTTGTAGAATGCCTGAAGTGACTGTCTGACTCCTATGTTGTTGAGTTTGTTGAGTTACCTTTGATGTGATTGACTGCTGTTGTATATTGTAATGGTTGTTTATGTATGTGCCTTGAGCATTTCTTAACTCATGGTAAGGCGCTATATAAATCCACACATTATTATTATTATTACACACACACACACACACACACACACACACACACACACACACACACACACACACACACGGAATAAGTACATAATGTTCAGTCTCGATGTTCAAGCATTGGAGTGACAAACTGCATAAGACAACACACTTTGCTTTGATGAGGATGTTTACCTCGTCGGTCTCTGCTGGCTTTCAACTTTGGTCTCGTTTGAACTTGTTCAGAAATGTTCTTCGTGTCTCTCCAGGTCGCCTTAATAAATTCTGAACGGTCACTCTGGGCCTCCGCTTAAATTCCAAAACATTCTACATTAGGACTAAACACGGTCTGTGATCGCTAGAATTATCTCTCTCATATTTTCTCTTCCTCATTCTGTCTGTTTCTCTCTCTCTCATTATCTCTCTCATATTCTCTTTCTAATTTTCTCTCTCTATTTTTCTTTCTCTCTATATATACGTTTTTATACTTGACTGCAAAATTTGTTTCCTTTTCATTCTTTCTGTAGCAGAAGTTTCTTTGTAGCACCGTCTGTCCAAAAATAGACAGCCAATCAATGAAGTAAACATTTGAAGGTGGACCAGTCAGAGAAGTCGTAAGTACGCTTGTGTAACAATTTTCTCCAACGTTGCGTCCCAGTGCAGTGTTCATTCATCTGTAAGAATGTCCATGTTATAAACACAGTAAGGTTTCCACTGGAAGACTTACACTCTCAGCTTTCAAAAGATACCAATAACTCTATAATGTCAGAAACTGAAATCATTACCGGTTTTGCGGGGCTCAGTAACACATTGTCCTCGTGGTTTGATCTTCCAATTTTTTTACTTTCCTCTTGGTAAGCAGTATGATATACATTCAGATTCATCGCTTTTGCTGTCTATTTTGATCTTCAAATGGTGAGGGTTTCTTGAACTCATTCTGCTTCACACTAGTTTAACAGATAATTGTGCATCAGCATCAGCAAGAAGATGTTCAACAGAGACCTGTCGCCGAAGGTGCCTTTCTTCGGTACATTGGCGAACCTGAAAGTAGCTGCTCATCTAAAAAAAAGTACTGTGCATGTAATCAGCCAACATGTGCATGTAATCAGCCAACATGTGCATGTAATCAGCCAACATGTGCATGTAATCAGCCAACATGTGCATGTAATCAGCCAACATGTGCATGTAATCAGCCAACATGTACATGTAATCAGCCAACATGTGCATGTAATCAGCCAGCATGTGCATGTTTGATGTCAGCTTTTGGAAGTTGTTGTTGATGTTGTTGTCATTGCTGGAACTGACCGAAGAGACGGAAAAATGTAACTATCAGCCTTTTCCAGTAATTTTGACTTTATCCGTAAACACTGTGTAGATACCTCAAATATTGACCACGATTGATGCAAAACGAGAACATCTTGTGAGACCGATATGTCGACATCGCCTTTTATATGAATAGTATTGTAGACAAGGGTTCGCTTACAACGAAAGGTACAAACGTATCATGCAGTGCACTATAACAATGCTGAAAAAGTTACATATTTAAGGGTTGGACTCTATAAAAATTCTAAGCGCAAAGAAAACGACGAGAAATGGCATGCATTGCGCTTTTCGAGTGAAAATCTACTTTAGACAGCAATGGTCGTTTAACATGGGGCAGCTGTTTTACTTTCGTTGCATTGACCATTTTCTACTGCACTTTTGAATAGCCTTGTTTCGTTACATTATGGATGACATTTGACTTCAACTTGTGCGTTTCATATTTTAAAAAAGTATCTGGTGTCGATAGAAATAAACGATTTATCAATTTTGATTTTGTGTTTTGGGGGTCTTTTTCTTATCATCGCAATAGAGTGCCATTTCGAGAACGTAGATGCTCATCTCAGTGTGAATACCCATCTGAATTACAGGTCAACCTCATCTGAAAATGCACAAGATTGCAGAACATTTGAAATCCGACAGAAGCTTCATTGACATTGACCGAATGAGAAGTCATTCAACATTTTGGAACGGACCTGAGAGGCTGCAAAGGAAGAATTAGGCTGAGATATATTGGCACTTTATTGCCTCTTTGAAAAAAAATATATCACGTGCCATATGAATTCATTTGGGAATATCATTGGAATAACATAGACACATACATACAATTCGAAATTAACCCACGATTTAACATCCTCCTCATACCCACCCTTCTCGCTTTTCTCGGGTTGTTGTTGGTTTAATATAGGAATACTTGTCAAGTTTTACATCAAACGTGTAAACACATTTCATCCTCTTAGCAGTCTGTTTCTTTTCCTTGTTTTCTATAACTCAGCCCAGTCTTCCTCACCTCGTCATCTAAAATCAATTTCAAAATATGCACATAATTTTAAAAAATACACCCGCAAAAAACCTTCCTTTCGTATCCTCCAAAATCTGCCTATTTTCTACCTACTGTGATGGTCCCCTATCTCGGAAGTTTCAGCAAAGTGAGACCGAGAGAGTTTTCACTTTGAAGTTAGTGTCAGTGGAAGTGAAGATCTGGTGAGGACGGTGATTGTTCATCCAGGATTGAATGCCAAGGTGTCGTTGTTGTTTTGTACTGATCTTTCCTAAAGCCGGTACTTGACTGGTGTTTACCAAGTTTTGGCAAAGACAGGCCAAGTATTCGCTCAACATTTGCCGGGTCTTGGGATATATTTGCTGACTATTTAGTCGTCAACCGATTCTTAATTGGTTGTCGCCAAGACTTGGCAAATAGTTGCCAAGACTTGGGATATTGGCTCGACAGATAATGCCAATAGCTATTGGCGCAATATATTCATGAGATCCCTCTAGAGACCAATGGCGGAAAAAATCTGTCGCTTCGTTTAACACTTACTTGCACACGTACGGTATGGTCATGATGCCGATCAATGCCATATTGCATATGGTCTTTGTTTGCGAGATATTGGCTTAGTTTTGTCAAGCTATTAAGACGATAAATATTTACCAAGACTTGGTACAATAGTTGCCGAATTTTCTTCGAATGTTTGCCAATAAGTAATTTGCCAATACTTGGTGAGCATTAGCCAGGATGTATGTGCCAAATATGAACAGGCTTAAGGGAAAGTTTCCATGGCCACTCCGGTGCAGCGGACCATGGCGAGTCAGACATGAATGGAGCGTCTTGTCAGTGAGGAATGTAACGAACGAGAGACTGTGACATATCAGTTCCCAGGTAATTGCTGCAGGGGAACAACAGACACAATTCTAGATTGAAGTCCGAGACAACAGCTGCCTCCCGCTATAGGGGTGGACTCAACAGGTCGCTACGACGTGTCGCAGCCTGAACGCCTCTTCCCATCAGCATTGAAGTCCATCAAAAGCAACGAGGACCGACCGTCCCTTCACTTCGGACTGTACACGCAAGGGAAACACAGGCTTGTCCCGAAGTCCCTGCCGAGGTGAGTTCTGCCCTGTAACTCGTTTCGGAGGTGTCTCTCTATCAACGCTGTTGCCGCCATCCCTTCTGCAGTAACTGTTGTGAACCCCATCCCTTCCTCTGCATTCCTAGACTTGTGTTCTAAGTTTCGGAGGTGTCTCTCTATCAACGCTGTTGCCGCCATCCCTTCTGCAGTAACTGTTGTGAACCCCATCCCTTCTGCAGTAACTGTTGTGAACCCCATCCCTTCTGCAGTAACTGTTGTGAACCCCATCCCTTCTGCAGTAACTGTTGTGAACCCCATCCATTCCTCTGCATTCCTAGACTTGTGTTCTAAGAACTTTAGTTCATGGGCGAGCATTCGCTGGAAGCTTTGAATAGACTCAAAAGAGACAGATCAGCAAACAACAACTTCTCTAAAGTACTAATCAGTCATAAATTAAAACTGGCCTATCATTAACTTAATTCTTCTAGTGCACGCTTAACCCTTGCATGAAGATTTTACATCATACACTTTATTTGATTAACTCTTTGTTAAGTGTACTCTCATGACCTCTTCTACTGTTTTAGAGAGAATGAGATAGCGCGGAGGAAGGCAGGGACGGATATGTGTGCAAGTCAGGTCTCCTTGTCAAAGTCATTCATAGTCTAGATGGATTCAAAGTCATTCATAGTACAGATGGATTTTTAAAATTCCACTTTGTGCGCCATTCCGGCAAGGTAGTCCGCAAAGCAGCTGGACCCTCTTGTTTTGGCATAGTATTCGCAGACCATCCGCTGGATGCGCTGATCTCGGGCCTCCTGTTTCCTCTGGTGTCTGGTGACGTCTTCGCCACAAACTGTAGCAAAAACCCTACATGTACCCAAATGTTTCATGTTTTTTCCCTCGGATGTATTTTTGCAGAGTGCAAGTGACGTTTGTTCAGACTGTACAAAGAAACATTTTCCAGGATCGCTAAATTTAGTTTAAACTTATGTTTAAGGTATACTTGGACAGTTCGAGCTTCAGTCGCGTCAATAATTAATCGCGTAGATCTTCTGTCGCGTCGATGTTGTTGTATCACGATGTTATGTCGCATTTGATCTTTTTGTTAAAGATATTATGTTGTGTCGATATTTGGTCTTGTCGATCTTTTGTCGTTCCTCTTTCTGTCGTTCGATCTTCGATGTTTCCATCTTTTGTCGGCCACCAATCATCCTCGTAAACTATATAAGGCCACAACTTAACGAAACACTTCCACCATGTTATTAGAATTCTCCGCCACAGCGGAGTATAGTACAAGTCACCGAACTCGTGACATACAATCTATTAAATTGAGTCCCACTGTCCAACACCCAGCAAAGGCTGTGCGGAGCCTTCAAACACGAAAAAGCATAATGACGATAGGGCAAAATTTTACATCTCGATGTCCTTGTCACCGACAAAGCATTCAGAGATAGGTGGATGGAGCCCAAGAGCTCATCAGCCTTTAAGGCCATTCAAGACTACAACATACTTCTACCACATAACAATGCGCAATTAAAATATTAACTCAGATGAGGTAAGTGGAGAAATATCGAAAACAAAGAAAAACAACAAATAGTACGACTCATAAACGAGAATAATACTCAGAATCTATCAAACATTTTATCACAGCTAGAGGATTTTCAAAAATGCCAGACAGACTGCTCGACCCACTCTGTAGATGAGCCAGTCGAGGGTACTCCACTAGAAGGGTCGCATAGTGAGCCTGCACTGGCAGAGAGTGCACAGAGAGAGAGAGAGAGAGAGAGAGAGAGAGAGAGAGAGAGAGAGTCAGAGAGATCAAGGGCTCTCTGCTCTTGTTGCTCCTTTACGGCATCCGGGGCTAGTTCCAATACGCTGAACTCGGCTGAGTAAACAGAGGTCTGGTCTGGCAACCTAACAGTGTGTGTTGTTGGGTCATGAGCAACAACAGCTGCCGCTACACGGGCGAAAGAAACTGAAGTCAGTGTCCAGATCGGTACGGGCAGGCTTTGTCTGGTTTTTGAGACTACTAGCAAGAACCAGCTTACTGGAGGATGCTATTGATCATCACTATCAAACCTTACGTACCGAGGAGCGCACCTTTATTTTCCATTTGTCTTCTTCACTTGTTTGCTTGCGCTATTTTCCCGCAGCTACCTGACGTCACTCACAAAAGTACGTCATATTTCACCTACCTGTGACATGTGTTTCTGAATTAATTATTAAAAAGAGAACTGTGAGTAGGAAAAGAACACGTTTTATAGCAGTTTCATCAACACGAGTGGGTTTTGGTTGAGGAATACTTCTCAAAGAAAGTAAATGTGCAGAATGATATCCCATTGTTCTCGTAGAATGTAGCCTTAATGGTGGTCTCTCTGCGACCGAGAAAGACGTTCTTCTGTGCGGCCATCTTCTGTGATGGACACGCATGTGCCTTCAGAGATCCAAGTCCCAAGCGCACAGGCGGCTGTAGATGGAGTTCAGGGAACGCCAGTTGTCAGGGCAGGAATAGGAGCAGACAGAGCCCTGCGTTTCCGCTCTCTCGCAGCGGCATGGCTTTGCAGCGGCCTCCATCGGGGGATGTAACAAGCAGACTCTAAGCACACCCATGAGAAACCAAGCTATCAAATTCAAAGCAGTATTTATATTTTAAAAAAACACAGGAACGAATGATTATTTTATTCTTATCATTGTGGGATATTCTGCTATCTTTTTGGGGCACCCAAAACATATTGCTTTTTCCTCCCCATTACAAGAACAATCAAATGATGTCACTCTTTTTTTAGATTTCCCGCGGGGAAGAAAGAAACAAGACATGCTCTATCTCTGTATGATCTGGAGACGGTTTTGCGGTCATGCCAAGAACATGTCTTTTCTAAATTAAGGGTACGATCAGCAGTTTCCTAATTATGTTTCTGTAAGAAAGAAAAAGCCACTCGTAATTTCGTCAGTCAAGACATCAGAACTAGTACTGTCTAAAAGAAAACGGCCTGGGACTACACCTGACGTGCCGCGCTGTTTTCTCGTAGAGTCCCTGCGGGATTTTGGCCGAGGTCATCAACTCCAAACCACTACTCAAACGAAGCCACAAGCTTTCCATGCAACCCTTTGAAGCATCGAGTGAATTGGCCAGCACAGGTTTTGACCTGTCATAGAATATTTGGGGCAGCTCGGTTGTCGAACAAAGGAAGTCTCTTTGATCCTGTCCTCATGTTCATTCGTGTTATCCATGGGAAGGGCGCGGTGCTGTTGATCAACCCAGAGAGCCAAGTGCAACACATCATGGAATTATTACGAAGACACTGTGACCTTGACTTCAAGGTGAGCATGTGTAGCTAGCAGGTTCGATTGCTTGTGGTGGTGATGATGGATGGATGGATCGACAGATGACTGATGATGGATGGATGGAGCAATGAAGAGGGGAGGGATGGGTGGATAGATGAATGGACAGATGAATGGAGGATGGAGGAATGGAGGAATAAAAGGAGGGATGAAATAGATAGGTGGAGTGATGCATATAGAAGGATTGATGGGTAGATTGATGGCTGATTGAATGACTGGATGGATCCATTGATGGATGGATGGACGGACAGATGGACGGACGGATGAATTAATGAATGCATGAATTAATCAATGCATGCATGAATAAATGTATGAATGAATGAATGAATGAAGTTACCTGTACGCAAAAGTGGCCTATCTGGGGTATGAACAGTAACTGCCCACTAAATCACTACCGTGTGTCAAGGTACTCGCCAGTTGTCGCCTCGAGTTCTCTAGTTATTCAAGTCTTACGAATCGCATAGAGACAAGCAGTGGTTGATGGTTCTGGTTACGATGGTAATCATGGAAACAAATGACCGGTATTTGTGATACGTCAATAATAAACCCTTTGAGAGTTCCTAAGTACGCCATATTCACGCTCAAGAGGAACGAAGAAGACAGGAGGTAAGTGACAATAAAGGGGGGTTGGGGGATGAGGGTGGGGGGTGGGGGATTGGGGTGGGCGGTGGCGGGTGGGGCAGGGGATGGGGGGTTGGGGTGGGGGTGGGGGGGTGAGGCAGGGGGTGGGGAATTGGGGTGGTGGGTGGTGGTGGGGGATGGGGGCAGGGGATGGGGTGGATGGGGTGGGGGTGGGGGGGGTGAGGCAGGGGGTGGGGGATGGGGGCAGGGGATGGGGTGGATGGGGTGGGGGTGGGGGGGTGAGGCAGGGAGTGGGGGATGAGGGTGGGGAATTGGGGTGGTGGGTAGTGGTGCGGGATAGGGGCAGGGGATGGGGTGGATGGGGTGGGGGTGGGGGGGTGAGGCAGGGGGTGGGGGATGAGCGTGGGGAATTGGGGTGGTGGGTAGTGGTGGGGGATGGGGGCAGGGGATGGGGTGGATGGGGGGGGGGGGTATAAGAATGGATGGGTTGTGGGGAGAAGAAGGTAGGCAAAGGCAGACTGGCATGATATAGGGAATCTAAATCACATGACTGGGTGCTGCTTTGGTGCATTAAAACCGAGTAGGAAGCGTGCTTGCGCGCGGTGGAGATTGTCATGTCCTATATCTCTGTGTGCTTTGGGACATGGAAGTTTTGTCATGTCCTGTGTCTCTGTGTGCTTTGGGACATGGAAGTTTTGTCATGTCCTATGTCTCTGTGTGTTTTAGGACATGGAAGTTTTGTCATGTCCTATGTCTGTGTGTGCTTTGGGACATGGAAGTTTTGTCATTTCCTATGTCTCTGTGTGCTTTGGGACATGGTAGTTTTGTCATGTCCTATGTCTCGGTGTGCTTTGGGACATGGTAGTTTTGTCATGTCCTATGTCTCTGTGTGCTTTGGGACATGGTAGTTTTGTCATGTCCTATACATGTCTCAGTGTGCTTTGGGACAAGGTAGTTTTGTCATGTCCTATGTCTCTGTAAGCTTTGGGACATGGTAGTTTTGTCTTGTCCTATGTCTCTGTGTGCTTTGGGACATGGTAGTTTTGTCATGTCCTATACATGTGTCAGTATGCTTTGGGACATGGTACTGTTATCAAGTCCTCTATTTCTGTGTGCTTTGGGACATGGTAGTTTTGTCATGTCATATGTCTCTGTGGGCTTGACATGGTAGTTTTGTCATGTCCTATGTCTCTGTGTGCTTTGGGTCATGGTAGTTTTGTCATGTCCTATGTCTGTGTGTGCTTTAGGACATGGTAGTTTTGTCATGTCCTAGGTTTCTCTGTGTTTTTGGGACATGGTAGTTTTGTCATGTCCTATGTATGTGTGTGCTTTGGGGCATGGTAGTTTCGTCATGTCATATGTCTCTGTGTGCTTTGGGACATGGTAGTTTTGTCATGTCCTATGAGTCTGTGTGTGCTTTGGGACATGGTAGTTTTGTCATGTCCTATGTCTCTGTGTGCTTTGGGACATGGTAGTTTTGTCATGTCCTATGTCTCTGTGTGCTTTGGGACATGGTAGTTTTGTCATGTCCTATGTCTCTGTGTGCTTTGGGACATGGTAGTTTTGTCATGTCCTATGTCTCTGTGTGCTTTGGGACATGGTAGTTTTGTCATGTCCTATGTCTGTGTGTGCTTTGGGACATGGTAGTTTTGTCATGTCTTATGTCTCTGTGTGCTTTGGGACATGGTAGTTTTGTCATGTCCTATGTCTCTGTGTGCTTTGAGACATGATAGTTTTGTCATGTCCTATGTCTGTGTCTGCTTTGGGACATGGTAGTTTTGTCATGTCCTATGTGTCTGTGTTCTTTGGGACATGGTAGTTTTGTCATGTTCTATGTCTTTGTGTGCTTTGGAACATGGTCGTTTTTTCATGTCATATGACTCTGTGTGCTTTGGGACATGGTAGTTTTGTCATGTCCTATGTGTCTGTGTGCTTTGGGATATGGTAGTTTTGTCATGTCCTTTGTCTCTGTGTGCTTTGGGAAATGGTGGTTTTGTCATGTCCTATGTGTCTGTGTTCTTTGGGACATGGTAGTTTTGTCATGTCCTATGTCTCTGTGTGCTTTGGGACATAGTAGTTTTGTCATGTCCTATGTCTGTGTGTGCTTTGGGACATGGTAGTTTTGTCATGTCTTATGTCTCTGTGTGCTTTGGGACATGGTAGTTTTGTCATGTCCTATGTCTCTATGTGCTTTGGAATATGGTAGTTATGTCATGTCCTATGTCTCTGTGTGCTTTGGGACATGGTAGTGTTGTCATGTCCTATGTCTCTGTGTGCTTTGGGACATGGTAGTTTTGTCATGTCCTATGTCTGTGTGTGCTTTGGGACATGGTAGTTTTGTCATGTCATATGTCTCTGTGTGCTTTGCGACATGGTAGTTTTGTCATGTTGTATGTCTCTGTGTGCTTTGGGACATGGTAGTTTTGTCATGTTGTATGTCTCTGTGTGCTTTGCGACATGGTAGTTTATGTCATGTCCTATGTCTCTGAGTGCTTTGGGACATGGTAGTTTTGTCATGTCCTTTGTCTCTGTGTGCTTTGGGACATGGTAGTTTTGTCATGTCCTATGTCTGTGTGTGCTTTGGGACATGGTAGTTTTGTCATGTCCTATGTCTGTGTGTGCTTTGGGACATAATAGTTTTGTCATGTCCTATGTCTCTGTGTGCTTTGGGACAAGGTAGCTTTGTCATGTCCTATGTCTCTGTGTGGTTTGGGACATGGTAGGTTTGTCATGTCCTATGTCTCGGCCTTACCAAAACGAAGACAAGTTAACTTGGAAGAGACGCACATTTTCGACCAAAAAAAGCATTTGTATTAGTTTTCTTTTGAGTGCACGCTCTTCCCACTTGCTCTTGATGGAAACTTCAAACCTATTCCTTCACTATCTTGTCATTGTCTGCAACGCAACGTGTCTTCGTTGCAACTAGACCAAGAACTTTTATCTCACGTCGGTTGGTGTTTTCCTTTCCCCCCGTAGTATGGCCGATAGGAAATCATCTTGTTTTGAACTGACACATTTAATTTTCTTTGTTGTTCTATTCAGAAACGGATTGAACTGATACCACTAAATGAAGCAGAGAGTTTACCCGTGCTCTACAGTCGATCCTCTGTAGAGTTTCTTTCGACTTATGTGTGCAATCGAGGTATCTACGTTCCTGCGTACATCTACTGCGACAAAGATGGCAATGTTCAAGAGATTAAACCGCAACTGCTAGACTGGGCCACTTCCTATCCTGAACTTGAGGCGAGGATCAAGGACATTGTCGGTAAGTGAAACAGTGAGAATGTTGGTAAGAAATGAGAAAATGAGAAAAAAAATATACGAAAGACCAAACAAACAAACAAACGAACGAATGAACGAACGTAGGAACGAATGAAAGAACGAACGACAGAATGAATGGGTTATCTATTGTGAGGCCATCCGAGTGTGTTTTATGTGATTGTTCAATGAATCTCACCAGAATCCACTGTTGTGAAGCATTTTTGACTCACATGCCTAGCAAAAGTGAGTCTATGTACTTACCCGTTTCGTCCGTCCGGGCGTCCGGGCGTCCGGGCGTCCGGGCGTCCGGGCGTCCAGGCGTCCGGGCGTCCGGGCGTCCGGGCGTCCGGGCGTCCGTTTAAAACTTTAACGTTGGATTTTTCTCGGAGACTATTAAGTCTATCAACACCCAATTTGGCATGATGGTGTATGATCACAAGGCCTCTAGAAACTTACATAGTGACTTGACCTTGCTTCAAGGTTAAGGTC
This sequence comes from Theodoxus fluviatilis, assembly GCA_034096865.1. Taxonomy (NCBI): domain Eukaryota; kingdom Metazoa; phylum Mollusca; class Gastropoda; order Cycloneritida; family Neritidae; genus Theodoxus; species Theodoxus fluviatilis. The sequence continues at coordinate 16,575 of JAWQFJ010028847.1, forward strand.
GCAGGAGCCATAAATGTTGTCTTAAAAACAGCCATTTTTCACATTTTCTCAATTTTCTCAGACGTTTTTGAGATTGGATACTTTACCTATACATGGTATATAGGGCAAAGTAAGCCCTATGTTTTGATACCAGTTTGGTTAATCTTGCTTCAAGGTCAAGGTCACAGGAGCTCTTTAAAGTTGGATTGTATACATATTTTGAAGTGACCTTGACCCTGAACTATCAAAGATAACTGTTTCAACTTAATAATTATGTGGGGCACATGTTTTACTTTCATCATGAGACTCATTTGGTCACATATCATCAAGGTCAAGGTCACTTTGATCCTAATGAAATGTGACCAAAATGGGGTAGTGAACCAGTAAAAGTGACCATATCTCATGGTAGAAAGTGCCAATAAGCACCATTGTGCTTCCTATGTCTTGAATTAACAGATTTGTGTTGCATAACCTTGAATGACCTTGACCTTGGGTCAAGGCCACAAGTATTTTGGTAGGAAAAACTTGTAAATCATTTCTTAGTTTAGTGTATGATGTCATTGCTAGGTGTAGTTGATTGGCCTTGACCTTGAAGGTCACCTGAAGGTCAAGGTCATGTAAAGGTCAAGGTCAATCATGTGAGTCGTATGGGCTTTGCATTTCTTGTTGTGTATTGATTAAATTGGGCGTTTATCAACGTCGTGGCCTTATATAGCCTATGAGGCTGATAGGCCCTTATTTCATCCCCATCCATCCAGCCATGCTGTGAGGCCCCCAGTCTAAGGCAAGTCAATTACAGATAATGCGCCTTACCAGCCGATGCAATACAGACTGCCTCTTGTCTACTCTTGACGGTACAATACTGAGTTTGGCTCTTCCAGCGATAGGAGTGATCTAATGTCGCACGCGTTCATCTCCGTCATAAATTTAAATATGTACAATTGTCTCAGGTCTTCATAGCAAGGACAGTCGAACAATTATTATATTTCATTTTCGTCACTTCAAAGCAGGCTGGGCATATATAAACATTTACGGATATTTTCTTTGCAGGTCTTAAATTTTGAGTGAATAAATCGCTAAATTACGTCCTAAAAGGGACCTACACGTCTCGAATATCTGTAAAAAAAATCTACCACATTCGGGTCTCACTCGTGGGGAGAGAGAGAGAGAGAGAGAGAGAGAGAGAGAGAGAGAGAGAGAGACAGAGAGAGATAAATAGAGAGAGATAGATAGAGAGAGATAGAGAGAGATATATAGAGAGAGATAGATAGAGAGAGAGAAATAGAGAGAGATAGAGAGAGAGGGATAGAGATAGAGAGAGATTGAGAGAGAGAGATAGAGAGAGATAGAGAGAGAGATAGGGAGAGAGAGACAGAGAGAGAGAGACAGAGAGGGAGAGAGTAAGAGAGAGAGAGAGAGTAAGAGAGAGAGAGTAAGAGAGAGAGAGATTAAAACAGCGAATTTCTACGTACAAAATATCCGTCTTACCGACCTGTCTGGACGTAACATCGGCCGCGACGACAAAAAACGGACCTCGGACTTGGAAGTGGATGTTTACAACGACGTCGGCGTCGTACTTGGGACACTCGACACAAGTCAGAACATCTCTTGTGGCACGTCGAAGCTCAGCGTAGCAGCCGTAAGCAAAGCTCAAATAAATCATGGGTGAACCTCCAATGCTTCTCCTTACCCATGCATGAGTAAACGTTAGTACCGGTGTGGACAGCGATGGCGCAAGGCAATGCCAGTGTTGTGAACGTTCTGGAAGGTACCGAAACAGCATGGCGTCATCGAACTGCTTATGCCATGGGCTACACGTTGGTTTATCCTGAAGCGTAGAGCGTGACCTATTTGCATATGAATGACATGCCGTTTTCACCCGTCAAATCGTGTGATTTGACAATGCCCTGCAGATATGACTTTTCCCCGCCTACTCTTGTTATCTTAACTATGCTTAGCCGGTTGTAACGGTGAGCGTTTCATGAAATCTCGGACCCAAAGATTGTTGTAGTTGCTGCGTGTGATTACACTAACGTTGTTTAAGGAAAGTATCATTTGATCGGGTAATAACGTGAAAGACAACGACAAAAAACCAATATTTCGGGTGAAAACGTCATGACATTTTTTGCAAGTAGGTCACGCTCTACGTTTCAGGAAAACAACACAGTCTAGCCTATGACACGTCAGTAGTAAGTAGGGTTGTGGCGATATTGACTCCCTCGTAATTGGGAGGCTGTTCACCTTTGACCTACCATGCTGTGAGTGTTCACTTTTTTAGCCTCACACACACACACAGACTCTTATCAACATGAAACTCCCCCAGGCTCAAAGCAAGTTGTGTGTGACATACCTGTGCCATATTCCACAAATGACAGTCATGTCCCTGACATGGGCGTGTGATCTATATAAGTGACATGCTGACAACACTGTGTGACAAGCTCTCTGTTTTGCAAAAGCTGGTTGAGGTTTGCTGCAGGGTGAAAAATCTATACTGTTGCAGCAGCCAGCCTGTCTCTGCCAGTGAAATCTTCCCTGTGTTGTATGCCTAACTGTCTCTCTCTGTTTTTGTTCCTGTGTGCTTCTCTCTTTTAGACACACACTCACACACACGCGCGCAGACACACCTTAATTGTTTTTGTCACCATAAGCACGCAAAGGAGAAAATCCCAATAAATTCAAGCAATTACCTCCCTTGCAACGCTCTATAAGTATGCTAACTCCAGGGCCGCCATGAATGAATGAAGTCGGCCATTTGCGAGTGCACGTAAACACACACCAGAATTGAGCTTAAAACAGGTTAAATCTTGTTTGTAGAGTCTTGTCAAAGCATGGATACTTTTTGGGGAATGCACGGAATGCGTTTTTAACCAGATAGAGTGTTTCACATACCAAAAAACCTGATTAAAAACGCAATCTTATGCACGAGAAATAATTGAATTATCTGTAAACAGCGCCCTGCGCAAGGTACCAGAATCGCGCTCAAAACAGATAAAATATTGTTTGTACAGTCCTGCCAAAGGAGTGTGAGTTCAATGGGAAAGTACTTAATTCATTTTTAATCAGATTGAGTGTCCATATGTAGGAAAACGTGCTTAAATCACTTAGTTTAACTGGCGAAGCTGCAGCTTTGTCATTACAGCAGGGGAGGTAACTGTTTTTTAATCTGAAATTACCTCCCCTACACAGCTCTATTCTAACTATAGAGGGAAGTATTGCCAAGTTGTGCTCTGTCTCTGTTTGTTTTTGCCTGCCTTTGTCTGTCTGTCTCTCTCTCTCTGTCTCTGTGTCTCTCTCTTTCTTTTTCTCAGTTTCTGTGCCTCCTTTTGTCTGTCTGTTTATTTGTCTGGCTCTTTTTCTGTCTCTGTGTCTGTCTCTCTGTATCACTCGCTCTCCTAAGACACCTGTCCCCACCCCCTCCCACGTCCAAAAATTCCATAACATGTGTAAACTTTGGCACTGACTGTAACACCTGTTCATTTTGATACAAGGCAAGAAAGGCCTGTTGCTCATTTTTGTGATTAGAGGCGTGTAAAGGAGACATACCTATAGATCTATGAACTGATTCATTGTACTTCCTAATCATATCAGGTAAAATATTAATATATTTGTGCGTGTTGTTGGCAGTGAAATACTTCCACAAACGTGATTTTATTGAACCTCAGGAGATACTCTTAAAAACAGCTTAGACCTTTCAGATGAGGAATCTGTGAAGTTTATTAACACACTGGGCATAAAATTAGGAGGAAAAAAAGAAAAATATATGCAAGAAAAGGAACAGCTTCGGTATGACCTTAATAATCTGCAAACATATAGAAGAAGAATTCAGAGTCTCAAAAAAGAGTATGCAGTCATTAAAAAGAAGCCAGAGAGTAAACCTTCTCCAAAGAAAATGCTTGGAATGGGCCTGCCAAGGCATCCATACAAGTTAACAAAAGACTTTATGTTTGGAAATCTTCAGGTTGACCCAACACAGCTGTCTCAAATGAAGCTAGTTGCATATAAAGATGGTAAGAAGGTACTTAGCAAAACAGTTGACTATGATTTCATAGAACTTCTTCATAAACGGTTTAACTCTAAGAAGCAGTACAGCCCAGCAGCTCTTACAACCTTTAAAAAGTTGGTAGAGCTCTCTGGATTACCTCTTAACCAAAGGTCTATGAAATTCTCAAAAGTTGTTAAGGGTTGTACACCAGAGGACTTGGCCAACAGACTTGCTGTATTGACTAGATGTCTAGAAGCGAAAAACAAATCCAAGCATGTTACTAACGAGATAGTAGATATCCTCACAAAGCTTTTAAACAGTGACGTTATCAGCAAAGAGGATTATAAAGCAATTTATGAAAAATACATATAAGCCAATATATACATGGAAGAAAAAGTGGTTTTGAGTAGTGCTGCAGCATCCATAGGTTGCGCCTATGACTTTACTATTGACTTGAAGGTAGAACCTTCTAAACGGTATGAAATTGCACTAGAAAAGGCTTTTATCCCAAACACCTGGCATAATGTAAGCCATTATAACAATCAATTTGACTACATTGTCTGTCCTGCTATTTACAAATCCTTTAGAGTACCTTGTGGTAAGTACACAATACCTGAACTAAACCACACAATAAAGGAAAAAGTTAAGAATAATGGAGACAATCCAGATAACATTGAAATAACCTTAGTTAACCAAAGAGTTAAAGTGGTTGTTCATTGTGGTTATGCAGTGGTGTTTGAACATCATGAAAGTGTGGGAAACTTTCTTGGCTTTAAAATGCAAAGAATCTATGACCATGCGTATGGTAAAAAACTTCCTGACCCATTGGTAAAAATTCATTCTTCTAATGGGGGAGTCATTCACTCATTTGTGCCTGGAAAACTAGTAGAAGCAAGCCACTCATTTGTAAGATATATGCCTCTTCAAACAGACAGAATAAGGTTGCAGGTCACAGATGAATACGATAAACCGATTATGTTGTGGAATGATGTGTTTTATGTATTCAGAATCAGAGAAAAAGCATCATTATAAAATGTCTTTGTACTAAGTATAAAGATGTTTGAAACGATCCTATTCTTAGATAGTTCTGGACAGCAATGCCAAAACTTTACCACTTACTTTAGAGAAAACATTGTTCTAGACCCAAGCACGCAATACAAATTAGCTCTAATCAGCGCTGATCTCTGGTATTCATGGTTCAACGTGACAGAACAAAACAACAAATTTAATTATACCGAAAATGGTCAGGCTTTAACAATAACCATACCACCTGGTGCTTACAACATTCCAGACTTAGATAAAGAAATACGAAATGGAATGAAAAGGATTATGGGAAATGAAGGTATTTCAATTGAACCAAATTACAACATGTTACGCGCAAAAGTAATTCTGCAGCCTGGGTTTATAATTGTTTTTACAGGAAGCAACACGTTAAAAGAAATTTTGGGATTTGACAGCAGATTGGTCAAAATGTCTGGGGATGGGGACAGAGCAGTAAACTTAACCACAATTAACAGCTTGTTAATCAGTTGTTCGCTGGTCAGTTCATCCTACATCAAAGGGATCTCATCAGATGTGCTATACGCGTTCTCTCCTAATCGTTCTCCAGGAACATTGCTTCACATTCCTCCACACTAAGCAATTTATTTACCTCTTAATCAATCTAATCTCATTTCAGCTGTCACAATAAGAATCACTGACCAATCAGGAAATCTTGTAGACTTTAGGGGTGAAATAGGAACTTTCTTTTTGTCTTTAAAGGAAATCTAACTTATTAATATAGAATGCGACGTAATTATTATTTCAAACGGAAAATCGTGGGAGGCCGCATTTTTGGAAATATTTTTATTCTAGCCAAAAAAGCTTTCTCTTTTGGCACCAAAATTCTCAGTGAAAAGCTTCCTTTTGCAAAACAACTTGCTTCAAATGCAGCTAAGGGGGTGGTTGAGTCCCAAGCTAAACAAC
>JAWQFJ010028847.1:27500-29178 GCA_034096865.1 Theodoxus fluviatilis
ACCCAACCTCCTCCTCTCTGTCTTCCTCTCTTTTTTTAATCTTCCTTGCTTCTATACTCCAACGTTCCCGACAAGAGAGAAACGGAATAAATCAGGTTGATGACAGTATTCTTAATGAGAAGACGTTTTGTCTTATGTCATAGTTAATTATTTAACCTTTCCTTTCATTATTAAGTTTCTATGTCTTGTCCTTTATATACTGAAATAGGCGACATAATCTGATACACGATCATCATTGTTTCAGAGCAGACTACGCCCTTGCCTAGGTCAGGCTGAAGTGAAGCCCGAACGTGAAAGTTCCCACGCTGGAGAGGATAGAAACGTTTGTGGTCTTCATTGAATTCAGTTAGGTTTATGTTTTGCTTTGCTTTGTTTTGCTTTGTTTGGTTTGGTTTTTCTGTTGCAGACGATAGGCAGTTTCGACGACTGTATTCTTTTTTTATAGCATCCCCGAACGGCAATGTTGTGGATGGCTGCATATTTTGCACAAAGGTATAGAAAAATGAGGTTGAAAGGGTATGAACTACAAGTATTTTATTACAAACTATTCTAACATGTGTGTAGCAACCATTATCATATATTGCATCTCGTGTTTTCTGCGCAGATTAATTCACAATACTGTATTTCCTTTCATTATGTGGAAGTAAGCAGTTGGCGCACACACACTCCCACTCGGAAAAATCGTGATTTTGAGAGTTTTTTAAAATCTACCTCTTCAATTCATATACAAGAACATGTATGTTCATTTATTTATACATGTATCTCCACATTATCTACTTTTTATACGTAGCATCTACAGCTTTTTAAATGTACTACTGATCTATTTAGGTCCATTTTGGATATGAAACAAGTTGTATACAAGTCGTGTCTACGTGACGCTTTAACGTATTGGAGAAATTCTACCTTTTGCTACACTGCTATTTCTATTTTTTACTCGTGCATTTTTTACATTCAATAATGTTGTCAGATTCCTGATTAATTGACAGCTGTACACACAACGTGTTCCCGTATCATTCCGATACGTCAAGGTAAAAACGAAAATTGCTTGAATGTTTTCAAGGTAAACGACTTGAAAACTGTTTGCCTACTGCCACAAAGTGGCTTCCCTATCCCTTACAGAAAAACACATGCATTCTGCTTTTGGATGCTTTGATTGAAATCTTTCAGTAATGAACTGTACACATAGTGCACTGTCATGGAATAGAACTAAGACATCATTCCGGCGGACTGACGGACGTAAGGTAAATTCACTATTGATTCTGCAAATGTAACTGATTTTCACACAAACCCTCTGAGGACATGCAAACTGAATCCCACTACGAGCTTTGGAAGGAAAGTTTACCAATATCTTTTGGTATAGTTGTAATATTAGTGTAGATTAGTATATCCTTCAGAGAGTGCGAGAGAAAGCGTGTGTTTGAAGGTATCATATAACATCTGTGAGAGCTGTATTCAGCGTTGGGTAACGTGATGATAAAGACTGATCGAGAGAGTCTGCTTTGAACAAGGACAATATATTTGTCACTTGCTGAAAACATTTTGAGACAAACAATCAAGGTAGAGCCATCCGTCAAACTCCCCTGAGAAAATCCATGCACTCGGCTTTTTTAATGCTGTCGTGGACTGCATAGAGTGAACTCCATACCAAGTGTTTGCATGAAGCTATTGCATTTAGTAG
>JAWQFJ010028850.1:0-49655 GCA_034096865.1 Theodoxus fluviatilis
TTCGCTGTTTGCCTTTGAGTGGTGTGTGTTCTTTAAGTTAGGTTGGTAGATGCACATCCCTCCTCCCTTCTGGGGTAATCTACCTATGGTTGTCTACTGGTACAGTATGTTTAGAAAACTTTAAGAAATTTAAACTAATTTCTATATTTTCCTAGCATACTTACCAGTAGACAACATAATGTCCCACCCTCCTCCCCATTTTTTGTGCATCTTCACACGAGTTTCTCGGTATGGTGTCGAAAAGTGGTGGCACGTGGTTGCATCATGTTATCTATGCGCATGTGCAGGAAACAGGGAGAGTTGCCTCCCTTTCACTGGCCATGACGCTATAGATGGAGCCTTTTCATTGGCTGATGCTATTAAGCCACGTGTGTGGGATGATTTTGCAAAATTTTTTTCGAGGTGAAAAGGTCATATACCTATGGTTGTCTACTGGTAAGTATGCTAGGAAAACATAGAAATTAGTTTAAATTTCTTAAAATTAGCTCACATCATCATCTGGACTAGGAGAATTTCCAGTGTTCCTACATTGTAGCGAATGCCAATGTAACTATGCGTTTTCATACACACTGTGAAAAATACCATAAATCAAGCCCAATGGAAGCAGTTGATACATGATATGCATTTCTATGACTGCAAGATGAGTAGGTATATACACTACGCACAAAAAGTTAAGCGGTATGAAAATTTGCTATAAAAGCTGAACGAGTAAATATTGAGTAACCATATACATATGCTCGGAAAGGACATTTGTGCTTCTTTATGATCCCGTTTACAGATCATGATTATCTTAACTCAGCGCTGCGCAGCTGGGCGTCAAAATGAGTACCCCCCGAAAATGAACTTGCAAAACGACTTTTTCCGATTCTTAAATTCATAAAATAATCAGATGCAACAGTATTTTGTAAAACTAAACGTCAAACGATAGCCCAACCATTTATCTTTAAGGCAACATGCGTTTTGAAGAGAAATCAAAAAGGGTGTGTCTTCTACTGGCTTTGAAAGACAGGAGGCGTTAACACGTTTTGCAGGCAAAAACGCTGGTTTTAAGGCCCTTTATCTCGGGTGACAGTGCGGTATTGTCCATATTTCAGCGTGTTTACAAGATACAGCAATAAAACTTGGCAGTCATAAAAACAAGTCTTTTGGCTAGATGCACACTAACAATTATGTCAATACCTGAAACGTACAAGTGTCTACAAGCATCTTAAGGCGGTAATTTAAGGTCGGTGCTGAAACAAAAGTTAAGAATGGGAACAAATTGGGCTTCTGCATTCATATAAATAACGTTTCAAGGTACCTACGTCTTAAATTTTATTAACTTCGAACCACATGCTGAGCACATGGACAAGTTTGAAATTGGGGTAATGTTTATTTCGTTTCATGATAGAGACTCGTTCTTTCTGTTTTGTTAAAGTCAAACAACTCTTCCCCTAAACATTGTCAGATGTAAACATTCAGTTTAACTCTGTCCATGCGCTCAGCCTGTGGTTCGAAGTGAATAAAATTTAAGACGTAGGTACCTTGAAACGTTATTTATGTGCATGCTGAAGCCCAATTTGTTCCCATTCATAACTTTTGTTTCAGCGCCGACCTTAAATTACCGCCTTAAGATGCTTGTAGACACTTGTACTTTTAAGGTATTGACATGATTTTTTTGTGTGCGTCTAGCCAAAAGACCTGTTTTTATGACTGCCAAGTTTCATTGCAGTATCTTGTAAACACGCTGAGATATGGACAATACCGCACTGTCACCCGAGAAAAAAGGCCTTAAAACCAGCGTTTTTGCCTGCAAAACGTGTTAACGCCTCCTGTCTTTCAAAGCCAGTAGAAGACACACCCTTTTTGTTTTCTCTTCAAAATGCATGTTGTCTTAAAGATAAATGGTTGGGCTATCGTTTGACGTTTAGTTTTACAAAATACTGTTGCATCTGATTATTTTATGAATTTAGGAATCGGAAAAAAGTCGTTTTGCAAGTTCATTTTCGGGGGGTACTCACTTTGACGCCCAGCTGCGCAGCGCTGAGTTAAGATAATCGTGATCTGTAAATAGGATCATAAAGAAGAATAAATGTCCTTTCCAAGCATATGTATATATGGTTACTCAATATTTACTCGTTCAGCTTTTATAGCAAATTTTCGTACCGCTCCTTAACTTTTTGTGCGTAGTGTATATCAGTTTCCATCAACAGACAGCCCTAAGTTTCTGCAAATCACAGACTCAAAACTCAGTCCTTACGGAAATTTTTATTTATTTATGTGGTTAAGGTAACATGGCAACAAAATGAAAGATTGAATAGATGGATCTGAACTTTTTTCTTCTTTTTATTTCATTTGTGACCAGCCACGACAAAACCAGTGCTAAGTCCATTTTTGGACAAAATGGGGTTTTAATACTTTTGAATTCTGCATTCATTTCTGTTTGTTTTGATATAAGAATGAACAATGCGAGTTAATTAGAATAGGAGTTACAGGCATTTCAAGTTGGGTACTGAAGCAGCGGTCATTTTGAAAAAACGGTCTCAGAAGATTTACTCTCTTCAGACATTAAACACCTTAGCAACGGTATTTCAAACTCCGTTTCCAAAAATAGCTGACCTTATTTTTCTTCGACATCCACAGAGCGGGAACGCCGAGAGAGCGGCCTTTCTAACGGTATATAACATGAAGAGGTTCTGCAAGGGTTTAGGTGTGTTTATTGCGGCTAAAATGAGGCAATTAACGCTAATTACAGGGAGCTTTTGAAACAATGCATAACACAAAAGTCTTTATTTTACCATCAAAATATAATTCTTCAAAATGTTTCCTTTACTGGATTGATAGTTTGAACCATGTAAAATCTATTTTCATCAAAAAGTGAAAATCACCCAGAGTGACCCTCCCTGCCTTTTTTCAGTCGTAGCGCAAAATACTGCCGCGCGACTTAGCACTGGTTTTGTCGTGGCTGGTCACATTTTTAGTGGAGGCCAGATTGAACACAAACAAAATTTTCTTTAACTGAAAACCCTTAAAAAAACAACTAATATAGTGGATTCCCTAGTTGCTCATAGGGCAGGGAAAGTGAGACAAAACACAGTTTACTGTTTACCATCAATTTCTTCCTTTAAATCTTTTTGTGTTTTTAAAGATTTTCTGTGTTTCTGCATCATTCACTGAAGAAGGGCGTGTGCCCGAAAGCCTTTGATTTTGGTGTTAGTCGTGTGTTTTTTTAATATTTATATTTAAATCTTTTTGTGCATGATTGAAAAAAAAAGTTTAGGGTGGGCCGATAAAAACAGGGCGGTCAGGTTACCAGAACCACATCTTTTTTTTCGTGATCAAGACAATGATACTACTGAAAAGGACAGGACACAGCATATTTCTACAGATCTTCTGCCAAGAAACTTACCTGTTGAAGACTGTGGCTGCAAAGTGTCCTGCATTGAGAAGGATGACTGCCCAGGAGTTCAGGCTGGGCAGGGTCTCTGTTTTCCGAGCAAGCTCTTCTTGAGTCTCCAGAGGTCTCTGTGGACAACAGGAATGGTACAGGTGAAACACAAAGGTACTCTGTTTTTAATATTAAAAAGGTAAGGTAAGGGTGTGTTTTTATATAGCGACTCATCACCTTTATCTGGGTCTCAAACCGCTTTACATCTTACCCCCTGATGACTGGGCCACTTGATCAATCCTTCACTGGCACCTGATAGCAAACACAGTGATAGACATTTAAGACGGACACAGCAGCAACTCATACTCTCTGGGTGGGGAGGGTTCCAACCTGGTGCTGGCTCATGGCCACGTACAAGGATCAACTGCACAACAGTATGCCATTACTGCCCTCTCAGGAACCCATTTTTTCTCCTGGGTGGGGAGAAGCAATGTGAGTTTAGCATCTTGCTCAAGGATGCAACTCTGGAAACTGTGCAACTTTGAACATCGCACCCACTAGCCAAAAGCAACTATACAGGTGTAGTGCCCTAACCACAAGGCAACCTTCCATCCATTGATGGGTCCCCAAAATGCATACTATTATCCCCTGGTCAACAGGCTTTTCAGTTCATCACTCCCATACCATCTCGACTCCCCGGGGAGCATGCAAGCAGGCTGTGAATGAACATGTCAAAGTTTGCTTTCACAATTTTGCAGCTCAGCCCCTGCAGGTGTCCCTTTTACTCCTGGAATAAAAATGTTTCCCTGGTACACTCAAGACAACACAAGAGCACTGTGGTCTATGCTGATGGCAAGAACAAGACTGTAGCCTAGAGGCTCCTACACACGTACTGGTTGTCCCCCGGTTTTGCTGCCGATCCGGTCAAGAATCAGAACGGTTGATTCATTTGCATACAATCCGGCCCGGTTCTTGTCCGTAGAGCAGGCTCTATTCCCCGACCTGGTATCGACCGATTTGTATGCTGGGCGACGCAAGAGCGCCGAGAATCTCGCGACTAGTTGCCAATATACATGGCCGACATGTCTCCGCTATGCACAGAAATCGGTGTATATGGGGGATACTAAAACCCCATCCAAAGAAAATATAAGCCATGAACAGCAATAATTTATCAAAGCTGTATGTTAAATGCATCATTAGGTCGTGAAAGGTTCTAAATTTTACAAATTGAATGCAGGTCAACACGGCGAAGAATCTGTTGCCACGGCGTTGCGTGTTCGCACAGAAATCGCTGTATTTCGGGATACTAGAAACCCCATCCAAAGAAAATGTAAGCCACGAACAGCATTAATTTATCAAAGCTGTATGTTGAATGCATCAATAGGTCATGAAAGCTTCTATATTTTAAAATCCGACAGGCAGGTCACACGCATAGACTACATCCGACAGGCAGGTCACACGCATAGACTACACGTCAAAGCGTCGTTTCCATAGCTCATCAAAAGAACGTAACTCTAAATTCTGACTTCGCTTCGCATAAATGAAAATCGCTCAAGTTCGCGGTCTCGGTGTAATCGTTGCGTGTGGCTGTCAACCCGATTTTTACACGCACGGTCAGACCGGATCAACTCCGCCAAGGACGGTCTCAAGCCCGGCTGCAAAAGGAGGAGAGTTGGGCATGGGGCCAGCAACCCCACCCCGTAAAATAGAGCTCGCTACAGAAACGCCAAGAAGAAACCCAACAGAAATCAAGGACCTGGGAGAAGATTGACCTCCAGCGGGAAGGAATATGACACCTGGCGGTGAAAGCCACAGTCATCTGGAAGCCGTCAGGCCGACGACCATCGTCTCGACCAGGACCACCACTACCATTGGTACATGGAACGTGCGGACCATGTACGAGACCGGAAAGTCACCACAAGTGGCTGCAGAGATGAAGAGGTACAACCTCACCATCCTGGGAATCAGTGAGGCAAGATGGACTGGCTCTGGGCAAAAACGACTGATTTCCGGTGAGTTACTGCTCTTCTCGGGGCATTAGAAAGACGACGCTGCATACACCCAGGGCGTGGCACTGATGTTGTCCAAGTCAGCCCAGGGAGCCCTCCTTGGATGGGAAGCTCACGGCCCACGGATTATGACAGCCTCCTTTCGTACCAGGGAAAAGAGGATCAAAATGGACGTAATCCAGTGCTACGCCCCAACGAACGACAGTGAGGAGGAAGAGAAGGATGACTTTTACAACAGGCTACTTACCATCATACAAGATAGGCCGAAGAGAAACATCATCATCGTAATGGGTGACTTCAACGCAAAGATAGGCAGCGACAACCGAGGTTATGAGGAGATCATGGGGCAGCATGGGTTAGGCGAAATGAACGATAACGGAGAGAGATTTGCCACCATATGCGCCACAAGCGACCTGGTCATCGGAGGAAGTGTTTTCAGCCACAGAAGGATACACAAGGCAACTTGGGTGTCACCAGACCTGCGGACGGAAAACCAAATCGACCACGTGTGCATCGTGAGGAAGTTTCGTCGCTCTCTTCAAGATGTACGCGTCAAACGAGGAGCAGATGTTGCTTCAGACCATCCTCTCCTCGTTGCAAGATTGAAGCTGAAGCTCAAGAGGAACTGGACAAGGGGCTCCAGCCAGCGACAGAGTTACGACACCACAGCGCTAAAGGACAACAGGAAGCAGGAAGAGTTTAAGATCACCCTCTCTAACAAGTTCCAGGTCCTAGAAGAGCTGCTTGAGGAAGAGACCACAGAACAACAGTGGCAAGGAGTGAAAGAAGCAGTTACATCAACATGCAAAGAAGTACTTGGACCAAGAATGCACAACCACAAAGAATGGATATCAGCAGAGACATTGAAGATCATTGAAGAGAGAAGAGAAAAGAAGACTGCTATGAACAACAGCAAAACAAGAGCAGCGAAGGCAAAAGCGAATGAAGAATATGCAGAAGCCAACAGAAGCGTGAAGCGCAGCATCAAGGCAGACAAGAAGAACTACATAGAGATGCTGGCAACAGAAGCAGAAGAAGCAGCTTACCATAGCAACAACAGAGACCTGTATTCAACAATCAAGAAACCCTCAGGGAAGTTCGCCAAGCCAGAGAGACCAGTCAAAGACAGGAACGGAAGAGTGAGACCGGAAGAGGAAGGACAGAAGAACAGATGGGTCGAACACTTCCAGGAGCTGCTTAACAGACCAGCGCCTGCAAACCCACCAGACTTTCCGCCAGCGGAAAGCAACCTGCCAATCGAGTGCGGTGCACCGACCAAGGAGGAGATCTGCAGCGCCATCAAACAACTGAAGAACGGCAAGTCTGCAGGACCTGACAGCATTCCGGCAGAGGCGCTGAAGGCGGATGTGGAGACCAGTGTGAAGCTCCTATACCCATTCTTTTGCAAGATATGGGAAGATGAAGAAGTACCAGCAGACTGGAGAGAAGGATACCTCGTCAAACTCCCCAAGAAAGGAGACCTCAGTTCCTGCGCCAACTACAGAGGAATAATGCTGCTGTCCATCCCAGGGAAGGTGTTCAACCGCATCTTACTGAACAGGATGAAAGAAGCAGTCGACCCGCATCTCCGTGACCAACAAGCCGGCTTCCGCAAGGAAAGGTCGTGCACGGACCAAATAGCAACACTGCGCATCATCTTGGAACAGTCCTTGGAGTGGAACTCGCCCCTCTACGTAAACTTTATTGATTACGAGAAGGCGTTCGACAGTGTGGACAGGCAGGCCCTCTGGAAGCTACTGAGACACTACGGAGTGCCGGAAAAGATCACGAACATCATCAAGAAGTCATACGAAAACATGACGTGCAGGATAGTTCATGGCCGACAACTCACCGCCACCTTTGAAGTACAAACCGGAGTGAGACAGGGCTGCCTGCTTTCACCCTTCCTGTTCCTGTTAGCGATCGACTGCATCATGAAGATGTCGACAGACCAGAAACGAAACGGCACCCAGTGGACTCTTTGGAAACAGCTAGACGATCTTGACTTTGCTGATGATCTGGCTCTCCTCTCTCATACCCAACAACAGATGCAGGAAAAGGCCAGCATTGTTGCAGACAACTCAGCAAGGATGGGGCTCCACATCAACAGAGAGAAAAGCAAGATTTTCAAGACAAATGCATCCAACAACACACCCATCACAGTTGAAGGCAATGCGCTGGAAGATGTGGAAAGCTTCACGTATCTCGGCAGCATTGTAGACAAGCAGGGAGGAACGGATGCAGCCGTCAGAACCCGTATCGGCAAAGCCAGAGCAGCCTTCCATCAGCTGAAGAAGATCTGGGGATCAAGCGCAATAACTACTACTACAAAGATCAGGGTCTTCAATACCATCGTGAAGCCGATCTTGCTGTACGGAGCAGAGACCTGGCGAACCACCATCACCACCATGAAGAAAATCCAGGTCTTCATCAACACCTGCCTCAGGAAGATCCTCAAGATCCGCTGGCCAGAAAAAATCAACAACGAAGAACTGTGGCTGAGAAACATACAACAGCCAGTTGAGGAAGACGTCCTTCAGAGACGCTGGCGATGGATAGGCCACACCCTTCGCAGACCTGCTTCCAACATCACCAGGCAAGCCCTCACGTGGAACCCACAAGGGAAGAGGAAGAGAGGGCGGCCTAGGAACACCTGGCGCCGTGATCTGGAGGCAGACGCAAAGCAGATGAGAAAGACGTGGGGGCAGCTGGAAAGACTCGCCCAGAACCGAGATGCCTGGAGGGTGCTGATTGGCGGCCTATACCTCAGACGGGATCACAGGCGGAGGTGAGGTGAGGTGAGGTCAGACCGGATCGGGAGCAAAATTGGCTTGAAAACGGGTACGTGTATAGGCGCCTTAAAACATGTGACTGTGCAGGAGAAAACGGCTAAAGTAGGAAATAGACAAAATGAGATGTTTCAGTCACAACATTATTTATTCATTCATGCACATTCCAGAAAAAAGAGAAAAAAAAGGAAGGAAATAATAAATTGTTTACAGTGATGTAAAGCTCTGGAAAAAGTATGTATGCATGACTTACTTAAGGCTTGTTCAGGAGTATGAAGTGCTGCATGAGCGCTTCATGTTGGCAATTGAGCGCTCTTTGCCTCTCGTGAACACCTACAAATGTTGTGCAGCGCTTCACTTGTTTAAAGGGAGGTAAATCTTCTGAGTCGCATATTGTGTTGCTAGATGCTAAGAAAGTGTTTTCTTTGCCACAGACATCCTTTATGCACGTTTAAATGTATTCTGCATGAATAAAGTCCACTACTGTGTTATCCTTACTTGCGCTTGGGGCAAATTAAGCCCGTTCCAGTCCCAAAATGATGTTTCTGAGGGTTATATTATGCATCGATGGTCAGTGCGGGATGGAAGAGGCCATTTTGAAAATCGTGTGAATCACCTCGGATCTGCGATGCACAGCGCTGCTCAGCGCTGAGTAAATCACGCCCCAAAATTGCTGTTCAGGAGTGAAACACGTGCAGCGCTGTGCAGCGCTTCATAGCGCTGTGCCTCCTGAACAAGCCCTTAGTGTAAACTAAACACCATGGATTTCTGGGAAGATCCCCCAGACATCACAACTTTCATTCTAGTTGGCACGTAAAGACGTTTAACCAACAGGTGCATCAATTGATGTTCACCTATGCATTCATGCACAATCATGCACACATTCATACCAGACAAAGTGACAAGACAGGGTCGCAGCAATTTTCCTCGATCAACATGATTTCTAACTTTTGTCCCATCTCTCCCGCCCCTGGGATTGAACCACGGCACAGCGCCTCGCTGCAAAGCCCAACGCCTTAGCATGCTGGACCATCTACACCTCCAACATGATTTCTAACTTTTCTCCCATCTCTCCCACCCCTGGGATTGAACCACGGCACAGCGCCTCGCTGCAAAGCCCAACGCCTTAGCATGCTGGACCATCTACAGGTGCTAAGGCGTTGGGCTTTGCAGCGAGGCGCTGTGCCGTGGTTCAATCCCAGGGGCGGGAGAGATGGGAGAAAAGTTAGAAGCCCTTAGTGTGGTGATGACAAAACTCGGGGTTTTCTGGAAAAGTTAAAACCACATCTTCACCTTGACCTTTTTGCCTACTACTGATCTGGACAGTGACTGAATCCTGTGTGAAGCCGGGTGCTGATTGGTTGTCTAAAATAGCTGCGCACCACTCAATTATATTGTACTAAAGATGTCTTTGATGATACTATCATATAGCTTGGTTGCGAGCACTTTTTCTTTTCCCGTGTTGTGTTTGTTGATTGGCTGTTGAAAAAATTGGTGCTACAGAAAATTTGGACACAACAGTTCTTCATGCTCACAGGAGAGAGAGGGAGGGAGGGAGGGAGGGAGGGAGGGAGGGAGAGAGAGAGAGAGAGAGAGAGAGAGAGAGAGAGAGAGAGAGAGAGAGAGAGAGAGGGAGGGAGAGAGGGAGAGAGAGGAGTGCCTACGTCATGTCATTTTAAAGTTTATTTACGTCACGTGTTGATCATTTATGTGTTTCTGCATCATTCACTGAAGAAGGGCGTGTGCCCGAAAACCTTTGTTTTTGGTGTTTGTCGTGTGTTTGTTTCTTATTCATGCTCACAGTTTGCAAGAGAATCAGTTCTTCTGAAGATATGTCTCAATCTGATAAAGAAATCAGTCAGTGTCTAGATGCAACATGCAAAGATACAATGGGTCCTACTTATAGGTGGCCAATCAACAGAAAACCATGCAAAATGTTTAACATACACAGAACCGAGGCCCTGCAAGGGACAGACAGGGAAAAAATGTAAGACCACCAGCGGGGACTGAACCCGCAACCTTTCGGTTAGCGCCTGAAATGCTCACGTGTCCAATCAGTGCCCAGCTTAGCACATGATTTAGACATGTGCTGTCCCAAATCAGCAATGGCAAGAACTGATCCTGCAACACGCCTGACAAGATGATTCCACTGCTGTCTCAGTGTTCACTACAAGCAAGATTTTGAAAGCCATCAGTGACAAACTGTCTTCAGATATGGGAAAATTCTAAATACTAATGTAAAAATGTCAAGAAAATATTTTTGGGAGGCTGAAAGATTACAAGAAGAAGAAGAAGAAGAAGAAGAAGAAGAAGAAGAAGAAGAAGAAGAAGAAGAAGAAGAAGAAGAAGAAGAAGAAGAAGACGACTATGACGATGATGATAATTGGGAGAAGAGGAGATGCAAATGGAAAATGCAGAGGAAGAGGAGGAAGAGGCACGGGACAAGGAGGATAAGGAGACAAGAAAAAGGATGAATAGGACAAAGAGGATGAGGTGGTGGGATGCTGCTGCTGCTGTTGCCGATGCTGCTGCTGCTGCTGAAAATGAGAATGAGGAGGAAGTGGACAGTTGAGCAGGAGGGCAAGGATGAGGCGTGTTACAATGATGATGATGACAACAAGAAAGAAATAGAAAAGACAAACAACGATGACAACAATGAAGGAAACAAGGAGGAGGAGAATAAGAACATAGATGAAAAGGGGGAGAACAATAATCAAAAACAGCAACCAACCTTTTTGGAGTGGAGGAGGACACGGAAGATGGAGAGGAGATCGCCTCTGCCATTACACAAGTACACTTTGGGCTGTTTCCTCAATGGCACTCCCCCCCCTTCATTCTCGCTGTCTGTGCTGCGGGCAGGAGAGCAGGAAGGGGAGGTGGGGGAGCGGTGGAGGAGGTGGGGTGGAAGTGCAGATCCACGGCAACATCTGCTTCGGCCTCTGGTATCGCCCTCCACTTCAGAATCTTCCGTGGTGGAGTCAGAACCAGAGATGCTGGACATTTCGCCTGTGACAATGGGATGAAAAGCCAAGTTTATGTTAAGGGCAGTGATAAAGGTTCTCACAATTCCTTGTAAGTTTTAACATACAGAGCAGAAGCCCGGTGAGGGACAGATAGAAAAATGTAGGACCAGAGGCAGGGATTGAACCCACAATCTTTCAGTTGGCACTCGAAATGCCCTACTAGCTGAGCTACTATAGTCTGTGTTGTTCTCTCCAGTCTTCACTGTGCTGTATCAGCAGCTGCAGTTTAGGTCGTTCATGCCTGGATGAACTCAATCTCAATTTAGTTTTTTTTTACTGGTTTTTCTCAGCTAAGTCTTTTCCCTAGTCACCCATTCTATCCTGAAAGTAAAAAAGGTAAGTTTTAACATAATGAGCCGAAGCCCTGGGAGATACAGACTGGAAAAAATGTGATATCACAGGTGAGAACTAAACCTCCGACCTTTCAGTTAGCGCCTGAAATGTTCTACCAGCTGAACTACCATGGTACATGTTGTTTTCTCCTCTGTTTCTGATAGGGTGTGTGTGAAAAATCCACAAACACACAAAAGATAAGAAATGTGATATTCCATTATTCTCCAAAGCTGATACATAGATAGACAGTGCAGTAAAAGATTAGTCAAAGGCAAAATGTACTCACTTGCATTCATGACAAAAGTCTCAAACTCATCCTCCGTCAGAGAGGAGCTGTGCTTGACGTTGTAAGTGTGCCAATCTGTCTTGTAGTGCTGGCGCTGTATAAAGACAAAAAGGTCTTGTAGGTACATTTGCAGATGTAAATATATAAAAAGGAAAGAGTGTGTGTGTGTGTGTGTGTGTGTGTGTGTGTGTGTGTGTTTGTTTGTGTGTGTGTGTGTGTGTGTGTCTGCTAGTACACAGCCTATCCATCAGCAAGCCCTGCATAGTGTCTCTCTGTGGCGACACATGGTAACTGGGTTTCATAAGACCTCAGGGTAAACTACAAGGGTCTTGGAGGAGGTTTGGCCTCTAGACATGTGTGCCTTGACACTCATAAACTAAACTCGCGGCTACAGGCAAATAACCCCGCTGCCTTGTGGGAGCCTCGGAAGAGGCAAAGGCTATGGGAGTAAATCCAGACAGAAAATCTGGAGTGGAGCCCCTAAGGCGGTTGGACAGTGCACAGCATTCCCATCTGGCAGCTCCTGCAGCCACAAAGCCTATACGGAGCAAAATGTAACACCTTGCGTTCCTGTGGGCTACATCATCTAGGCCCCGAGGGAAGCAACAGAGCAGGGGCAGCCTGTGACTTCCATAAAAGAACACCCATGACTCAGTGCATCCATGCGTGGGCAACCTTACAGAAGTAGGAGCAGGATACACCTTTTTCTGGAGTGGAAAAGCAGCAGATAAACCAAGGGAGGCAGGAGATTCACCAACCGCTAAGCACTTGTCCCCAAACTCGATACCCTTCCAAAAGGGATCAGTGACAGGCTCGTGATGCTTCGACGTGCAGCACTCACCTCACCCTCATCAGTGCCTTCGCCCCAACCTTGACCTATGGAGAGGAGAATAAAGGCAGTTCTACTATGCTCTGTGAGGGACCATCTGAGCTGTTCCAAGTGGCAACAAACTGTTCCTCATGAGTGACTTCAATGCCTGCATTGGCAAAGATCAAAAGACATGGCCGTAGGTAGGCAAAATGAATTCTAATGGAGAGCTGCTCCTTACACTGCTCTGAATTGGGACTCATTATCACCAAACTGTTTTCCAACAACCAGGCATCCACAAAGTTACTTGGATGCATTCTCGCTCAAAACATTGGCACCTCATTGACTAAATCATTACCAGGCTTTGTGACCTCAAAGATATATCCTCATTACAAGGGTGGCCGACAAAAGATCGAAAACACGGAGATCGAACGACACAAGAACGAAAACAAAAGATCGAGACGACCAAATATCGAATGCGACATAAGATATAAAAAAACAATATCGAATGCGACAAAATATCGAAATACTAAAACATCGACGCGACGTAAGGTCGCGCGAATTTGTGATCGAAATTCGATCTTCTGTCTTTCGATCTTATGTCATAACATGATTTGCACTTTACAATAACCCGGGGTAAAAAAAAACACAGAATCTAGTCAGCCTACCACCAGCATTGTGAGCATTTGAAAAGGCTGATGTTGCTGATGAATGCCTTTCAATAATCTATGAACAGTGGTTAATACTGATGAGTAATCCTTACGGTGAAACATTGAGAATGCAGCAAGCATTTTCCCACTTCCAAAAAAGCCATGGACCTGGATGTTCTGTCTTCCCAAAAGGGAAAGCCTCTCCTTGTTATTGATGGTTATTCCTACATTACGGACCGGAAGGATTCTAAAAAGACATACTGGAAATGTACAGAGAACAAAAATGATTGCCGTGGAAGGGTTATTACAATCACCGTCGATGGAATGCCCACTGAACCGAAATTGACCGGCAAACACAGCCATCCGCCAGATTCTATCGATATCGAGGTAATTATCACATCTCTTTCTCTCCCATGATGATGATGATGATGATGATGATGACGACGATGTTGTTGTTGATGATGATGATGACGACGCAGACGACGACGACGATGATGGTGATGACGATGATGACTATAATATGATAATGACAAACATGTTGACTTTGCCACATTGACATTACACACGTTGAGCAGTCGGTCGGTTAGTTAAACAAACTGTACACATTTGCTACATGATGATGATGATTATGGTGATGGTGGTGGTGATTACTTGTTGTTGATGATGTTGATGACGACGCCGACGACGACGATGATGGTGATGATGATGATGATGATAATGTTGACGACAATGTTGATGATGATGATGATGATGATGATGATGATGATGATGATGATGATGATGATGATGATGATGATGATGATGACGACGACGGCGATGATGATAATGACGATGATGTTGATGATCACGACGATGTTGTTGTTGATGATGATGATGATGATGATGATGGTGATGGTGGTGATGATTACTAATGATTTTCTTGCTTTGTTTTTAGGCACGGAGAACCAAGGAAACAATGAAAGCCCAGGCAAGAGAATCGGGCCAGTCGACATCTGCAATCATCAACGACGTTGTTGCCTCTCAGACCACCCCATCTACACAAGGTGCACTGCCAACAGAATTGTCATTAAAGCGTTCGATTCAACGTGAGCGCCGCCGTCATCTGCCCCCACTTCCAGAGAGCCCTCAAGATATTGTCATAGCTGGAGAATTCACTACAACAACCGATGGCCAAGACTGGATCCTCTTCAATGGTGACATCGGCGGTCTAAGGGTTCTTATCATATCGCCAAGGAGCAACGTGGAACACCTTAGCCAGTCCAAGGTTTGGTATGGTGACGGCACATTCTCCATTACGCCTCATCTCTTCAAGCAACTTTACACTATACATGGGGAGGTCTACGGGAGCATTTTTCCTCTTGTATTCTGCCTGCTTCCTTGCAAGACGACGGAAATGTACCAGGAAGTGTTCCAGAAAATAGTGGACTGCATGAAAGAGCACGACATGGAACCGCAAGTCCAAGTATTCCGCTCGGACTTTGAGAAGAGTGCCTACGGAGCGATGTCCCGCATTTTCAGCGAGATCAGGGTCGAACTCTGTTTCTTTCACCTCTCCCAGGCCAACTGGCGGCGCATACAAGAACTAGGCCTGTCGACCTCATACACAAATGACACCGAATTTGCGCTGAAACTGCGAATGGTGACGGCGCTCGCCTTCGTCCGAGAGGCGGACATCCCGGCCGCGATGGACCAGCTTAAAAAAGTCATGCCCCTTGAATCAGCTGCTTTCGTGGGCTATTTCGAAACCACGTATGTCGGCAAGAGCCAAAGCAAACGCCAGAGGGTGACTTGGAAACCTCCTATGTACAGCATCTCCAAGTGGTGCGTGCATGATCGCACCGTTGAAAACGAGCCGAGAACCACAAACTTTTTGGAGGGATGGCACAGAAGAGTGCAGTCCATCGCGGTCAAGGACCACCCCAATTTATGGGAGTTCTTGAAAATGCTGAAGGGAGAGCAGTCCCGCACCCAGTTGGTTCTCAATGCTGCACGCCGTGGCGAAGACGTCACCAGGCGCCGGAAGAAGCAGGATACCCGAGACGCCCGAATCCGACGGATGGTCAACGAATACGAGACCAGGACAGCAGGGGGCAACTTCGTAGACTTCCTCACTGGCATGGCCCACAATGTGGCCTTTTTTTGAATTTTGTCGTATGCATATACGTTTTGAAACAGTGGCGTGTAGCCGTAGACTTCCTCACTGGCATGGCCCACAATGTGGCCTTTTTTTGAATTTTGTCGTATGTATATACGTTTTGAAACAGTGGCGTGTAGCCGTATTGTTTCCCTATAATTTGTGGTGTCGTCGCGAACAAGGCGGATCTCTTTCACCTATGGATCATTAGCAGCTGAAGCCACAGCATCATCATCATTGAAATTTTCGTTATTGTATTCATATTCGATGCGGATTTTCTCTAACTTTACTGAGTTGTATTTGTATTTATATTTCGCTTGAAGCCTTCGTAGACTTCCTCACTGGCATGGCCCACAATGTGGCCTTTTTTTGAATTTTGTCGTATGTATATACGTTTTGAAACAGTGGCGTGTAGCCGTATTGTTTCCCTATAATTTGTGGTGTCGTCGCGAACAAGGCGGATCTCTTTCACCTATGGATCATTAGCAGCTGAAGCCACAGCATCATCATCATTGACATTTTCGTTCTTGTATGCGGATTTTCTCTAACTTTACTGAGTTGTATTTGTATTTATATTTCGCTTGAAGCCTTCTGTCGTCCTTTGATATAAATTTGATGCTGATTTTCTTTGTATTGAAGTGTTGATGTGTTCTGTGTGCAGGCATATTTTTGGTGTGAAATTTAACAAACAAACACATTCAATGTACAAATAAATGTTCGATCTTTTTTCTTTCGATTTTTATGAAAATTTCGATATTCTGTCTTTCGATATTCGATCTAATGTCATGTCGATCTTTTCTCTCTTATCGATCTTTTGGTCTTTCGATTTTCTGTCACAGTCGATCTTTTATCGTTCGATCTTCTGTCTTATTTTGTATTTCGATCTTCTGTCGCCTTCGATCTTCTGTCTTTCGATATCCTATCGATCTTTTGTCGCTCGATCTTCTGTCTTTCGATCTTATGTCATGGACTCCATTACAAGGGCCATGAGAGGAGCAGACTGCTGGACTGACCATCTGCTGCTGTGTTGCAGGGCTGCCTTTCAGCTGGTGCGCCCGGCACAGCGATCTGCTAGTGCAAGAGATCCTCAGCAAGACTCTGTCTGCCAACCTGCACGCTGCTCATCAGGATGACCCCAGTATCAAGGCTGCCTGGGCTGCCTTCAGAGAAAGAGTCTACAACACTGCTAAGGCTGTTCTTGGTCACCCAGCAAGGATATATCAGGACAGGTTCTATGACGGCAACCCAGAAATTCTGAAGCTCATCAATGAGAAGAGAGCTGCTCACAGAGACTGGCTGAGCAATAAAGGGTTGTGCCCACAAACACCAGCACTTCAAAATACTGTGGAGGGAGGTGCAGATACAAATTAGACAGATGAAGGATGCCTGGTGGATGGCTAAAGCAGAGGAACTCCAGGGCAACATCAAACAACATGCCACCAAGCTCTTCTACTTTGGCTTCAAAGCTGTCTATGGGCCACCAGTCAGCACCATGATGTCAGTTCATGCACTAGACAGCACTCTGTTGTCTGACAAGAAGGACATCTTGAAGCACTGGAAAACTGTCACTTCAGCGAGCTGCTCAACAGGACCTCCAGCATTGACAAACAGGCACTTGCAGACATACCACAGTACCCTCTCATTGATACTATGGACCAACTCTTCAGGAGGTGGTAAAGGCAATCTCAGTTCTGTAGACAGGCAAGAGGTGGAGGAGGCGAAGGGGAGGAGGGGAAGGGGAGGAGGGGAGGGGGAGAAGGGGAGGGGGGGAGGGGGAGGGGAGGGGGAGGGAGACGGGGAGGGGGAGGGGGACGGGGAGGGGGAGAAGCAGGGGGAGGGGGGATGGATGGATGGAGCTTTACAGCCTATCAGCCTTTGTAGGTTATGAAAGGCCATTAAGCACACATATCACTAGAAATAGTAGAATAGTTCCAAGGAAGAAAGCACAATTCAAGTCACCATGTACCTATTCATTCACCTCTTACAAATTGTGAAGGGAGACACGATGGATCCATTCTTTTGACTCCCAACCCACAGGGGGAGAAGGGGGGGGGGGGGGAGGAGGAGGGGTGGAGGAGGGGAGGAGGAAGAAGGGGGGAAGGAGGAAGAGGGGGGGGGGAGGAGGAAGGTGGGGAGGAGGAGGAGGAGGAGGAGGAGGAGGAGGAGGAGGAGGAGGAGGAGGAGGAGGAGGAGGAGGAGGAGGAGGAAGAAGAGGAGGAGGAGAAGGAGGATAACAGTGGGGGAGGAGGAGGAGGAGGAGGAGGAGGAGGAGGAGGAGACGGAGGGAGCAGAGGAAGGGGGGGGGGAGAAGGAGGGGGGGGGAGAAGGAGGGGGGGGGAGGAAGAGGAGGGGGAGAGAGGAAGAGGAGGAAGGGGGAGGAGGGGGAAAGGGGGGGGGGAGGAGGAGGAGGAGGAGGAGGAGGAGGAGGAGGAGGAGGAGGAGGAGGAGGAGGAGGAGGAGGAGGAGGAGGAGGAGGAGGAGGATCTCAGCTGCGTGGGAAGGATGGACAAGGCAAGCATGGTAGCAAGCAAAGCCTACTATGGTTCATCCTCCAGACAGTTGGTCGTCTTTTGCCACACTTCTGTGTGGAGGGTGTGGCAGTGAAGCCTGCTAGTGTTCCATATGACAATGTGACTTTTCACATGCACAACAGGTATGCCCGGTGACATATTCACACATGAACATATGCATAAGTACTAATCATGAACAACAACATTTCTACACTCACATGTTAACAGGTACCCATACAAATGCATACAAGCATTTCTTCTTTTTCTTCTTCTAACTAACAAGCAAATAAACAACACTCCCAAACATGCCGTGATCTGGAGGCAGACACAAAGCAGATGGGAAAGACGTGGGGGCAGCTGGAAAGACTCGCCCAGAACTGAGATGCCTGGAGGGTGCTGATTGGCGGCCTATACCTCAGACGGGGTCACAGGCGGAGGTGAGGTGAGGAAACATGCCACATGTGAGCATGTACCAATGAAAAATCAAACTGATCATGCCAACTAAATAAATCCTCACTCCTTATCTCAATGTATAGTAACAATCAATAATGATAGGATGGGCAATACCATAAGTTTTACATTCTTAACCTTTAGAGCGCCGCCAGCGCATTGATGCGCCACAGCGTATATTCCCCAGACGTCCGCCGGCGCATCAGTGCGCCGAGCGATAGTGACGTGCTTTGTTTAATTGCCTAACGCTGCCATCAAGTCATACTGTTCTAAAAATATCACAGCCATGTGCAGGGATCACGTGGCAACGAGATCCGCCATTTTGGCGATTGAGATAACGTGGGCGAATTTTCTGCGAATTTTTTCACGAAGTTGCATCTTTGTCATTTGTGAACGGGACTTTTTTCTTTGCCAGTTTGGCGACTGACAAAGAAGTTGAAGCACTTGTGGAGTTATTTTTCGATTCTGACTCTCAGAATATGAAAGGCTTTACTGGCATTGATGTGATGGGAGATGGAGGGATAGAGAGAGGCAACCACGTGCTTCGACGATGTGTTGTGGTCTTTAGATCGAGAGGAGCGGGAGCTTGATTCAGAGGAAAATGACTCGGCTGACTTCCCTAGCGTAAGTAATTGTAGGATTTTTTGTTTTGTTTTACCCTAAAACATTTTCAGATGTATTTCCAAGTAATCAAAAGCTGTTGTATTCTTGAATAAATAGAGCAGTGTAGGAATACACAGTGCTTCGACTGATGTCAGTTGTGGTCCTTAGATCGAGACTGAGAGGAGCAGAAGCTTGATTCAGATGAAAATGACACGGCTGACTTCCCTAGCGTAAGTAATTGTAGGATTTTTTGTTTTGTTTTAGTTTTACCCTAAAACATTTTCAGATGTATCTCCATTACTTGGAGACTCTATCTATGCACTTTTGCATTTTTATCAAAAGCTGTTGTATTTTTGAATACATAGAGCAGTGTAGGAAAACACAGTGAATTTGTTTGTTTGTTGTTGTTGTCTGTGTTCCAATATTTTATAGCAGCTGAAAAAAACATTCTATGGCATTTTCATTAATTGCGCCATGTAGGCCATCCATTTTTCTACTCACCCTCCAAAAATCTACTTCAAAGCTTGAATAGGTAATAAATGATGATTTTTAAAAAGTAAATATGGTGTTGAATTTGACCACACATAATAAAATGTTTATCAAAAGCACTATCCACCATTTTCTTTACTTTTTTGGTCCAACAAAGTTTTCACAAACTTGAATTCTACAGGTAAATTCCTTTGCTTTTTTCTTGTACAAGGCTAACATTACAAGACATGTCTTTTTGATAGATTCAGATTCCACAGCAGTCTACCTACTGAAAACCTCAGTGTTTCAGCAAGTGCTTACCTGTTCACGCTGTGAGGAGAAGTCCACTCTGCAGAATGTGCAGAACATCTTCTGAGAGAGCACTGGCGTGCTGGGCACCACCAGCTCTGAAATCAGAACATCACCGTGCCATTAGAGAACATGTGTGTACAGCTGAACTGAAAGCTGCTCCTTCAATTTCAGAAAAGACATCAATAGCACTGAGGATGAAATACAACCCCAAGGCAGACATGCAGTGCCTATGGCAACAAGAGCAGACTACAGCTGCATCTAAATCAGTGGGCAATGCATGTCTTCATTTTTATTGAACAGAGCATTCGGATAAAAAAGCTGGGCAAGATGATAGACCAGGGATGAGCTGCTTAGCATACCTAGTAGGTAAATAATTTCTCATGAACCAGCTGAGGCAAGGCAGGCCACTAGACAATGGCCAATCATCAATGTCCAGGATGAAAGTCCGAGAAAACATGGCTGTGTCCTGGCGCAAGAGTGGGTAAAGAAGTTGCACATAGATGAAGTAACGGACAATACATGCATCAGAGCAGTCTTTCATTTGATAGAATATACCATAGTGACATTTTGAATGGCATGGGAACTTTTTCAAAGTAAAGAAAGCTATCTGGGTTCTACTGAAGACTATTCTGTCGAAAATGTTGTGCCTTGATACACTCTGGATCAATTCAAGGGACATACTGCAGAGCTTGGACGTGTATGGTGTATTGATGCTCCTTCATGTATACAACAATACAAATTTTCAGTAGTGTTTGTCCAGAAATAAACTATATACAAACTCCTCAAAATATACAAATAAACTCTCAAACAGCAAATACTTCCATGTATGTACACTTTTCCATTCTCAGATTCTGAGACGCACAATACAGGCACTGCCATCTGTGAACGGCAACCCAATTCACATGGTCTCTGCCATTTTGGGTCATCCGGCTAGGCATGGCTAAGTACCTCTGAAGTTTCCTTGGCAAAGCTTGTGTCTCCTTGTGAGCGAGACACTGTGGGAAATGCAGTTGCCTTACATTTCTTGCAAGACATTACCATAAGCAACGTGCCCCAGGCAGACAACACGACAGTACGGCAACATGACATCTGAGGTGGGTTTCTCACAACCAATCTTAACGTATCATACACGATCCTCTCGGGGTACCAGAGGGCATTTTGTTTCCAAAGTTATTAAAAATGTTCAAAGATGGGCTCTCACAGCAAGCACTCGGGAAACCTACAGCTTTTCTCCTAATGGAACCTGTCCATGCAGGTGCCTGCCATAGGTGCTCAAATACCTTTCGAAAGGAAATGGCCCTCTGGTGGCATGCGAGGATCGTGTATGATGCTTTAGGATTGCTTCAGGGAAACCCACCTAGAGAGCAGAACTGCTGGGCACAAGACAATAGGCTAGACCACAACAATAGAGTGACAGGATAGCAGAACAACAGAACTGCTGGTAAATAGTTCAGCTGGTCATCAGGAAAAAGTGGAACACCTGGAACCCAAGAGAAGCAAGATGGTCAGAAGGTTGGGACAAAAGGACAACAGGTTATATAGTCCACAAGACAGAGGGACAGAAAGACAGCTAGTAACTCAGGCTTCATGAGCACAAGATAGCATAAGCAGCAGACAGGAGAATGAGTCATCAATACAGCTGCACAGTAGAACTGCACAGCAGGACATGAGAACACGATTGAGATAAGATGAATGAGATAAGATAAATGAAGTTCTATGGCCAATCAGCCTTTATAGGATGTGTAAGGCCATTGGCCACAAAATTCACTACAGCTAAGAGTACTAGAGTAAGAACAAGTATTTGATTTAATACCCTGGTTATTTGTCTTTAATGCAGAGTGGTTCTGTGTGACCAAAGACAAACAAGTCAGTAGAGGAACAAAACAAACCTTCATCAAGGCAAAGGACCAGAAAGTAAAGATGATGAAAAGACTTCACCTCAAGAGGATAACATGATGCTTCCGAATAAGACAGCAATGAGTGTTCTCCATTTCATGACTCCATGCTTATCAGACACATTGGTACAACTTCTGCAGATGAAGACACCACTCATGCCTTAGTGTTAGGGTTAGGTGAGGGTTTAGGGCTCAGGGATAGGGTTAGGGTAGAGGTAGAGTAGAGTAAGAGAGTTGGAGTAGGGGTAGGGTTAGCGTTAGTGCCCAGCACCAGTCAACAGAAGTTTTATTGACACAACAGCTCACCAGGCGGGGCTGGGGTCTCAATGATGGGTGGATGGACATCCTCCTCATGGGTGGGATCACAGGTGGAAACACTCAAGTTCTGAAGGGCAGTGACAGCTCTCTGGTCATAGATGGGGATGGTGTAGTAGACTTTGGACTTGGCTCGTTGCTTGCCATTAGGAGAACAGCATATGGGGGGAAACACCATCCTGCTGGTGTCTGAAGGAGATATAAAAGGGTGAGGTTACAGAAGAAAACCAAAAGAAAAACTAAACAGAGTAGGCACAACAACATGGTGGCTCTTTCATAAACCAAACTGACATAATTCTTTAGATACCTTGACTCATATTTTGTTGTAGATCAGGCTGTCAGAGAGAGATGATTGTACTGGAAGAATGTAAAAATCGACACAAAATTACCACTGTCAGTTTCCTCCTGCCCCCTAAGCTCTGCACACCTCGGTTTCTATTCCTTTTTGCCATCACACCCTTTATATCTAAAATAAGAATTCAAAGTATATAAGAAAGATAGATGGACTCGTTTGCGGGACGTAAAACGAAACACGGAGCTTGCATCAGCTGAGTGCAAGTTCACAACAAACCTATCAGTATCAGATCCTCCAGCTCCCTCTGGTCGGGATCCGTGAGCTCTTCCATGTCTCGGGTCGTTGTGAGCTCAGCACGCGTAAGAAACAGGGCCGATGAATCGCTTTTCCTCAGCTGCTCGACCAAGAAGCACTTGCACGATGAACCTGCAAGGTGAAGTTGACAGGACGGTTACAGCTTTCACGTAGCTGTCAACGATGCTGGACGGTTGTCGGTTGCGATCACAACAGACTGTAGCAACCAAAGCTAGCATCGCAACTTTAGAACGAACGAAAGCTAGTATAGCATGGGCAACTGACACTGAACTGCGATATCCCTCAATATCAAGGAACAGCAGTGTGACACAACGTGGCGAAAGCTGAAAACATATGCTGCTGAGTGTGGTGCAATATTTACCGGAACACGCCGTCCCACTCCACCTCCTCACATACGGTTGTCGTAAGCGTAATATCGTCTTATTTTATACATAAGTACCATCAAATCACATTATTTTATAAGCATAAAAATAAAAAAGGAGTCAAAGAGTAGATTGAGAGGTTGTTTTTTTTACGACAACCGGAAGTGAGTAAACTCTCGATCAGGCCACTTTGGTTGACCAAGAACTGTTTCACACTTGAACATGCGATCATTGCTCACAGGACTTCGACACTGGTGTGGTTCGATTATCCGAGAGACAGACATCAAAGCTTTCAAGGCGGGTCCACTTCAGTTTTCCGTGCGGTGCAGGTAATTAGATGGCGGTCGACGCTGCCGTCGTCTGCTAGACATCTCCATGTGCGGCACTCGACGCGGCTTCTCGAATTGTAATTAAATTTTGTGTTGTCAAATGATTAAGTTGAAAATATTTTTGGGCATCATTCCCAGCACTACAGCAGCGGAGGATGCGGAGAAGGTTTTTCATTACCTCTGTCGCGCAAGTTTACCCTTTGGTTTCCTCCTTTTTCTCTGTCCACATATCGTCCTCTCTCGCCCTGCTCGCACTCCTTACCAAGAAATCCACAATGGTGTGTGTGTGTGTGTGTGTGTGTGTGTGTGTGTGTGTGTGTGTGTGTGTGTGTGTGTGTGTGTGTGTGTGTGTGTGTGTGTGTGTTTGTGCTTAGGCTTTAAACTGGCAGAGTATATGACATTTAAAATTGATTTTTTTTCATGAAAAATGTTATTCATTGTCATTTAAATGACGGTACATATGGGTACAATAAAGCAGCATGGTCACATGATGGTGTTTTGAAAATGTAAATAAAGTCGATCTGAAAATATTTACTTTCCTTAATTATGCTGTTTACCTTACTATACCTACAGTTCTCATTGTGTTTAAGGGAATCATTTGTTCTTTAGGATATGGACTTGTTTATTTCATCACTAATGAGTAATGTGAGTGCGTGTGTGTATTTGTGTGTATGTGTGTGTGTGTGTGTGTGTGTGTGTGTGTGTGTGTGTGTGTGTGTGTGTGTGTGCATCCGTACAATGGGGAAATGGTCGCTAATATAAGGCACTTTGCTCACACTGGTTACACTACATTTCATCATGTTGTGATTCAGTGCAGTGAACCACATTAGATAACATCACATTCAGCACATTATATTCCGAAAAGATATTCGAAGTTCCATTATATCAAATCTCTCTCTCTGTCAGTCTCTGTCTCTCTATGTCTCTCTCTCTCTCTGTCTTCTGTATCTGTCTCTGTCTTTCTCTCTGTCTCTCTCTCTCTCTCTCTCTCTCTCTCTCTCTCTCTCTCTCTCTCTCTCTCTCTCTCTCTCTCTCTCTCTCTCTCTCTTCTATCTTCACTTTCTAACATTAATTTGACGTTTTCCATAAATCCTTTTTGTTGGCCAACTCTGAAGTATTTAGCTCTGAGAGCTTCATAACCGGGGCAAATAAGCAGAACATGTATTTAATCTTCTGGCGCGTTATTGCATAACTGGCATTTTAAAAGATTGTTTTTGTCCTTAGAATGATATCTCATTCTGTTACTTTGGATGTCGCTTACTCCTAGTCTAAACCGTATACATGCATTTCTGGATACTCTTTTGTCTAGTATGTATTTCGATAGCTGTAGCTCACTTTTGAACATTATAGTTCATGTCTTTCACTGCGATTTATCTTATCTCTCCATTGTGCATGATAACAGTCAAGCGCTCTTTCCTTGAACTTTTTTGAATGCTTTGACATTAGTTACTCACTGAGATAACCACATGTCATGAAAGCCATAATCAAAATGGAGATTCCTGATTTTTGAGGCCCAGTTGTTATATATCCTAATTCATTTTTCGTTATCCAACCAAAGTCAGTATTTAATACATTTTGTTTTGGCATTTATGCAAATAGGGAACCTTCCTGTCTCACCATAGACCATGTAGTTAGGCGTTCGAATGCACACTCATAAATTTCTTCATTGCAAATGTATGCACCTTTTCAATAGGATCACAAGCCTCTATTCCCCAAAGCTCTGCACCATATTTAGTTGAATCTGTGTGTCGAACATTTTGAAGTTCTGTAGCCATTGCAGTTTCTGTATTTATCCAGTAGTTGCTGCACCCCAGAGACTATTGCAATAGTCCAGAAGGGACAGGATAAGGATCACGACCAGCATTGCTGCAGTCCTCTCTGTCAGGCATTTTCTGTAGCTCTGGGTTGATGTTGGCCTCTCCCCAACCCCGCTGAATAAATCTAAGTTGTTGCTGTGCTTTCCTGATTTTTGAGACCCAGTTCTGTGATAGCTTGTTGTGCTTTTCCCCCCCGCCAGTTGGGGATATATGTCCTCCTGTTATGACCAGAAGAAAAATGATTCATACTTGATTGCTTTGTAGCTTATCTGGTTTATAGTAGAGTGATTTCATTCACAGGATTCATGGGATGGGGTTGAGAGAGGGATGGGACGAGGGTGGGATGGGGTTGGGAGTGGGATGGGACAAGGATGGGGTTGGGAGTTGGATGGGACGAGGGTGGGGTGGAGTTGGGTGTGGGAGAACAAGGGGAAAGAAGCAGCAAAGTAAGTGAGGAGAAGACTGTTCTGAATAGCGTAACATGTGATCAATATTGCTTATATCTTGAAGTATTTTTTATCCCAGATGTGCACCTTTACTTTTTGTTCTGTGTACTGGTCTATGAATGAGTATGTTTTAAAATAACTAAGAATTTAATTTCTGTTTTGCAGGTGATAAGTATGTATCTATTTAACAAGTTCAGCATCTCAGTCTGTGTCTGTCTCTGTCTGTCTGTCTGTCTGTCTTTAAGCATGCCCATCGGTAGAGTTCAAAATATTATTACTTCATTCATTGTGTTTTCAGATCATTTGCAGGTTATAAACTGTTAATTAATTTCCATGTTTGTGTAACCAAGAGGAAATCCTCCCCTACTGAATTATTCGCTCTCATTTTTGTTGATCTCTTGCCATGTAACTTATTCTCTCTCTCTCTCTGTCTCTCTCTCTCTCTCTCTCTCTCTCTCTCTGTCTCTCTCTCTCTGTCTCTCTCTCTCTGTCTCTCTCTCTCTCTCTGTCTCTCTGTCTCTGTCTCTCTCTCTCTGTCTCTCTCTCTCTCTCTCTCTCTCTCTCTCTCTCTCTCTCTCTCTCTCTCTCTCTCTCTCTCTCTCTCTCTCTCTCTCTCTCTCTCTCTCCTCCCTCCCTCTCCCCCACCCTCTCTCTCCATCCCACCCACCCTCTCTCTCCAACCCCCCCCCCCCTCTTACTCTCATTCTCTCTTCCCCTTTCCCCAGCTCCCCCCCCCCCTCTCTCTCTCTCTCTCTCTCTCTCTCTCTCTCTCTCTCTCTCTCTCTCTCTCTCTCTCTCTCTCTCTCTCACCACATTTGAATATTTTGCCTCAAGAGCTGAATGTAAGAAAGGCAATACTGCCTAATTCACTACCCTTGTAAAATAAAGTTCGTTCGTTCGTTCGTTCATTCTCTCTCTCCTCGCTTCCCCTCTCGCTCCCCTTATTTCCCGCTGTCATCGCGGCCACTCCTCTCCTCTGGCGGCGCTGGGCTGGACGCTGGCTGGCATAGTTGTCTCCAACATGGACACTACATCATAGTGTCCATGTCTCCAAGAGGTCAGTTTTCCGAGCAGCCAGATTTTCAGCACCCACCCACGCCTCTCTGCCCCCCTGTTTTTCTCCATCGTTACCCCCCTCTCCTCTTTCACCGGAAGAGAGAACTTCCGTCCTTTGTCTCAAAGTCCTCTGGAAGTGAACCCTTCTGGTTCTGTTCCCGCTTTGTACCTACTTTTGTCCATCCCCATAAATAGAGGCTGCAGTGCATGCTAAAGAGAGAGACCCGCTACCATCTGGGTAGACAACACAGGCTGAAATAAAGTGTTGGAAACGCCAAACGCGCTCGCCTTCTTCCTGCCTACATGCAGCCTTCATCCCCCACCATCACAAATGGCGGTGCGAGCAGGGTGAGACATCGAGCTCTTTCTACAACTTTTCTGAATACCATCGGAACCTGACGCTTTCCACGGAGGAAAAGACTAAAAACTACTGCCTCCATTTCGCCATCTGACACCTCCAGCTTGAAGCATATGCCATCTCTGTCACTTTCGAGACTTGGCCTCAACCTCCGCTTCACCGACAGGAATATAGTCAGTGCCATGCTGCAATACACCATTCTAGTAAACTAGAGATTTCGCCTACCGGCAAAAGTATCTCTAGCACAGTTCACATCACGTGATGGAAGGTTTTTGGCCAATTTATTCATACGGAGGTCACACGAGAGGCTTGTGGGATAGCCAATGTGCTCCCTCACATACGCCGTTAAAGTAGTTCTAAGGCTATTTCGCACAAAACTCTTAACTTACTCTTGTTGAGACAACAAACAAGCGTTTATTCGATACAATAAAATGTTTGTGTTGAAATGGAAACAAGTTTTGACATCTGAATGATTTCTGTAAAAAGTGGAGAGAAAAATAGTATCAGAACGAACTATTTTTTGCGCAAGGCTGTAATGCGAAGGGTCAAGCCTATTACGCATTCATTGCGAACTGTGCCAGAGTCAATACTCGGGTTTACAGAATGGCAATACACGACCTCCTCAGTAGCCTGCCACCTGCAGTTTGATTCCTTGTCATCACCTGAGCATCTCTGCCACAACATCATCGTGGTGAAGTGGAGCCACAACATGCAGCTGTCTCTCCAGGGTCACCCATCAAACCTGCCTTTGATGAGACAGGAACCACCAGCCAAGCCCCTCACTGGAAGATAGCAGATGCCTTCCCTGGAATGCTAAAACAATGGCTGGCATTCCACACGCCCACCTCCATGACTCATTCCCGTCATGAACATTTCAATATTTTGTGACTGCTGTTTTCGGGCTGAGAGAACATGAACAGGTAATTTCTGCAGTCACTATTGTGATTTGTAAATGAATGGAAGATTGCTATCTAATTTCTTTCCATACGCATAGTTGTCATGAAGAATAACGGAACAAAAGCATGAAGCTCAAGTTAACTTCATTGTGCTTCTCGATCAAAATGTCCATATGTATGTGTTTTTGTTGTTGTTCTTGTCTAAATATCTGGTGTACTCTTAATTGTTTCTTTGTTCACTCGGGACTTGATGATCCTTGTGGTTCAAGATCATATACCACCTAAGGTTTCATTAGCGCTGTTCCCATGTTGTAGCATGCGTCGGATCGAGTGTGTAGTTTTGTTTTATGTCCATTCTTGGTAAAATGATCTTTGCGGTTAAGGTCAAATACCACCCAAAGCTTCATTTGTGTGACCGGTTCACGCCTAGAATAAGTCTTTGTTTTGAGTGTTGCCGTGTAATCCCAGTGGTTCGAGTCCATTAGGAGATTATGAGAGTGCAGGTTTTGCACTGAGATGGATGGTCAGTCAGGACCCAGAGTGTTTTCTGTGTAGTGGAACTTGTGGTAATCATCAACTAAAAGGGACGGCAAAATGCCGGTTTTAGTCTGATAGGCACGAGTCTCATTTTCTGTTGTGTCCATTGTTGGTAGTATCTTAACTTGTTTAATGATTGATCATCTTAATCTAGTTTTGCGTACAATGGTTTTGTCTCACATTAGTCTAAGTGATTGTGAAATGTTGGTTCACCATGCAAAATTTTGCACTTGTGTTTTTACATCGAGGGCGTTGTACCGATAGAGCGGGAGGAGATGTAAGAAGGTAGCATGTTGTTTATGTCGCTGGTAGGGCAGAACCGATCCACATTGATATCGTCATTTAACATTTGTTGGGCATTCACTGATTTTGTACATCAAGGACGCTGTGCAAGGAAAAGCAGGGGGAGATGAAGAAGGGCGAGAAACATTTTATCCATTTCATTCTATCATGTATCCTGCGTCTCAGATGCCCATCAAAGATTATAGGTTACACAAAGATAGCTCATGCCGAGCTTTTGCTCTTAAAAGTTACAAGACGCTCGGAAACGCAGCACACCAAGCGGTTGGAACTATTGGTGAATCAAGGGAAGTAATCACAACGCTTAGAGACATGTAAAAGTGCTTGTTTGTCGACGCGTTTCTGATGCGTTCCGATGATGTTTGTGAATACATTTACGGTGTAATGTGTAATAAAATGATTTGCTGCAATAATGGGGGTGTTTTGGCTTAGTTTTTTTGTAGCAAGCGTTGTGAAATCGAAATATTTGGTTCATCGAAATGTGAGCCTATAGTCTGTTTCAACATTGCTCTGTCAGTGAAGACAAAGATTATTCGTCTGCTAGCCATCTAGGTACATACGACCGGTGAGGTTTGTTTACTTATCTTCTGTGGGTTTTGTGCAGAAAGTATACGTTAAAACAGTCTAATATGCCTATTTTCGATTAATTTTTAATCTAATTAATATTTTTGCGTGCTTTAACGCGGCCGGATCTTTGGCATAACTCCCCGGGCGTGCGATGTCAGTAGCGTCCACTGACAGAGCAATGTTTAAACGGACTATAGGCTCACGCGCATGCGCAGAAGCATCCATTTCGATGAACCAAATATTTCGATTTCACAACGCCTGCTACAAAAAAACAAAGCCAAAACACCCCCATTGTTGCAGCAAATCATTTTATTACACATTACACCGTAAATGTATTCACAAACATGATCGGAACGCATCAGAAACGCGTCGACAAACAAGCACTTTTACATGTCTCTAAGCGTTGTGATTACTTCCCTTGATTCACCAATAGTTCCAACCGCTTGGGTGTCTCGATCCTCACAACAAGCTTGGCATGAACTATCTTGCTCCCCTTATCTCCCGCTGTCATCGCGGCCACTTCTCTCCTCTGGCTGCACTGGGCTGTGGCTGGTTGTCTCCAAGAGGTCAGTTTTTGGAGCAGCCAGATGTCGGCACCCACCCACACCTCTCTGCCCCTGTTTTTCTCCATGTTACCCCAATCTCCTCTTTCACCGAAAGAGATAACTTCAGTCCTTTGTCTAAAAGTTCTCCAGAAGTGAACCCTTCCGGTTCCCTCTTGTACCTACTCTTGTCCATGCCCATAAATAGAGGCTGCAGTGCTTGCTAAGGGAGACCCCATCCCATCTGGGAGAGAGACAACTGCCACCACTGTCTAGCTCTAGAGACCACTGCCACCATGGTCTTGGGTTGGTCCAGGCCATTATCATCAGGCCTCGACCAGCCAGGAGCTCCTGTACCCATGGGTGAATAAAGTTGTGGAAAGCAAGTACGATCTGTCTCATACCTGTACCCTGCCACCATCATGCCTCATTCCACTCCATCACATTTGTATTGATCACAGGCTAACATTATCTTTTGAATTGATTGACATTTACATGGAAACACTAACGTGTGCTCTCTATTTTCTTTATTGCCTTCGTCACAAGTCAAGTTACTTTGGCTAAAGTAAGGTCAGCTGAAGCCGCTAAACACAGGCTCCTTTATCAGCTGGAACCCTGGCTGCTGGACTTTCAGGGCCTGCTTCTGTAGCTCAGCCAGGGGCAGCAGGGACCCAAAGGGGTTACCATGGTGGAGGCATTTAGACTACATCAGATCAATATAGGATCTTTGATCAGATGTAACTGAAATAGGCATACTGCAGACCTACATAAGTGCAGGCAGCTGATAGCCCTGAGGCATACTGTGGCAGACTGCATGGACAGTTTTATTCTAAACATTTTTGATAACAGAATTTTTCAGTACAGTGAATAAGAAGTAAAACAATTTACCTTGTGAGCAGTAAAATGATGTATATGATGAGCTTTTTCACAAGATGTAATCATCCTTGATGGACTGCGATTTCAAATTGTGAAACCACTTGAAAGAAAAGTTAAACTATTGTGTTCATTTAAGAGAATTGGAAGAAGTAAAATTACACTAGAGAGTTTAGTATGTGTGGTAAAGTTGGGTAATGTAAGTTATGTGTATTTATACAACTACTGGCAGATCTCTGTCTAAAACAGAAAAGGAGCAAACCCTATCTGATGTTACCCTGACCTACATGGAATGTCCCGTCTTTTTTTGCAGACAGAGTTCCAAAGCTGGTGCCAGGATGTCCTCAGGAGACGACTTGCTGCAAGGGCTGGATGAGACGCAGGTGAAGCTGTTGGAGGAAGAATGCATTCTGCTGGACAAGGATGACAAGAAAATCGGTGCTGCCTCCAAGAAAGTCTGCCATCTCATGGAGAACATCAACAAAGGTATGCTTGTCTTGCTTCTGCTAGATTCCAGTGCTCTGTTCTTCCAGTCTCTCGCGGTTCACACAGAGCAGCTGCTCTGCAACACCCCCCTCCCCAGTTGGACCCATATCCATTGAGCTCTTGGGGGCCCACTCCATTCACTCGAACATGGGAGGCCCCTAGCAGCGCATGCCACTGGGGGGCATCAGTGTGTGAGACAAAATTCTTGGCCCACTTGGACATTTTCTCTTGCACCAAACCCACATAGATGCAGCCTGAGCAGTGTGCAGAAGTTGATTGATGGCCCATTCGGAGTGCTGGGGCCTGTGAAGTGGCAAGAAACTACCAACCAAGTGAGGCAACAGACGGTCTTCAGAGGAAGAGCCCCATGTTGACAAGTGTTTCGGCCCTTTACACTTCCTGACACTCTCGTGGCGATGGCCACACCTGGTTATAGCTCCAGGGCCTGTCTTCTGAAGAAACTGCCTGCTACTGCTACTGTTGGACAGTAGGGCTCTAGTGTTCTGGCTGATCCAGATCCAGCATGATGCCTTCTCTGCTGACTCTGCCATAGCCATCACCACCTTTGTTCATTGACTGCTGGTGAGGTCAAGCTGCCTACAAGTGTTGTGAACTGTGTGGCCTACAAAACCCTCAGCCCCCACCGCAGCAAGGACAGTGGTTTTTCTTCTTCTTCTCGAACGCCATAGGATGAAATGGGCTGTCTTCTGGAGAGAGACAGTGGTTTTGATACCCTGCTTTTCAGCTGGTTGGCAAGAGGTTCATACTTCACTCTTTTAACTTGATGCCACTTTTCCATCTTGTCTTTCATAGAAACCATCAGCTCTATGAGTACCATTCTTTTGGTCTCTGCAGAGGTCAGCACAGTGTCTGGTCACTGCCCTGTTTCTCTGATCTTCTTTGGGTACTGGCCTCATTGCCTCCCAGCTGTTCTAGGAAACAGGTCATAGAGTGGTTGATGTATCCTCTGCGCTCCACTTCAACAGGAGGCACCATACAGTCTCTTTAAAACGCTGCAGACAAAAGTTACCTTCCATGCACAGAAGGCCCAAGCCACTCCATTCCTCAGCTGGAACCCCAGGCTGCTAGACAGCCAGGAACAGCCCCTAGCAGCCATAGAGGCTACAGGGGGCAAGGGTCAGGGTGAGACCATTTGGATCCAATCAAGCATTCAGACTACCCATGGAGGTGCAGCCCAACCCACAGACAACAGAAGACTGGTTGCCAAACTCATATCCAACCCCAGTATTCGGCTGGAGCAGCTTGATGCCCCCTTCATCAGCTGGAACCCATGGCTGCGGAGCTTTCGGGGTCTGCTCCAGTAGCTCTGCCAGGGCCTAAAATAGAAAGAAATATTACATGCATCCACCAATCACACAGTGTTACAAGGAATAAAGTACAATTCACTTCAGTACTGCTTGGAACAGTCTGATCAGAATGTTTTCTCCCAAAAATTGTTGCAGTAACGATGGAGATGCTTGCTTTTAAAGTATTGTTTCCATTTTCACCCATTGGTGGGTGCCCAGACTGCACATATTTGGATGCAAAACAGCTAGGTACATAACACAGCATCACCAAAGCAAACAAAATAAAGCGAGTGGCTGCTTGTTAATTGTGATGCGAATATTGTTAGTAAATTTGTTTGTTGGATTGGGTACTGCTCGATTCTTTCCTCTAAATAGAAAATTAAGATGCAAAATAGCGTGTTTTTATTTATTTCATTTCTTTTCTCGATAAGTGTGATTATTATGATGGTTTTTCATGCTCAGTTCAGCTCGTTCTCCTTTTATCGTTGTTATTATCACCGTTGCTGTTGCCATCATCACCACCTTCATAATCATCATTTTGTCAGAAAGTGTGTGGTAACCAAAATTGTTCATTCACCTTGCAGGCATGCTTCATCGAGCTTTCAGTGTCTTCCTCTTCAACAAAGAGAACAAGCTGCTCTTGCAGCAGAGATCTGAAGCCAAGATCACCTTTCCAGGTAAGAGTGAGATCATGATCTTCCCCACTAATGAATGCTTTCTTTCATTTTGTAACTATGTTCACTAAATCAACTCAATCCAAGTTATGGTTATACCCAAGTGAAGTTTTCAAGGTTATTAAAGGTTTTGGATGCCTTGAAAACTTTTGCAGTTTATTTTTCTCAACCCCAGGCTATTCTGTTCTGGTGGCATTGGTCAGAATGGGGTTGAAAGATGGCACCTCCATGCAGCTAGCATGGTCTGTAGAGGCAGTTGAGTCCCAAGCATTAGACAGCCAAGAAAAGGCTAGCAGATATTTTTTGAATCCAGTGTATCAGAGGATGTAACATGTATGAATTATGAGCATCCATGGGAAAAAGCGGCTGAAGTTGCTCTAACAGTTTTGAATAAACATGTAGCAATGTTGTCAGTGCTATGTCACATATATGTAGTTGTCAGTGCTATGTCACATATATGTAGCTGTATATGTAGTTGTATATGTATATGTAGTTGTAAAGCTTTACACTGCAGTAAAATGTCAGTCGTATGTGACCATGCATGAGAAAAAAAAAGAAAAATATCAAAATGAAATCTTTCAATTTCAATATTGCTTATTCATTCATGCATATTCATAGAGGAAATCTTTCACTTTTAACAGGGAAGAAAATATAAGGAATATGTACTTACTTACTTACTTACTTACGCCTTTGAACCCTCCTGGGGCATAGGCCGCAAACAAGGGTTCTCCAGCCATCCCGCTCCTGAGCAATCTTTTCCAACTGTCCCCAAGAGTGGCCTGTTCTCTTGACATCGGCGTCCAGGTCTCGGCGCCAACTGTTTCGAGGTCTACCTCTCTTTCTCTTCCCTTGCGGGTTCCATGAAAGGGACTGTCTGGTGGAATATGTACATGTTTATGTAATTTGGTGCTCTGACACCTTTACTGGGTGTTTCCTAAAAAATTATCTTAATTACCTCCACCTTGTTTCCCATGCATGGTCACATATGTGCTGTAAATATGATAACTTTTCTGGAATAGGTATTAAAAACTGAATAAATTTGTGGTAAAACATTTTTAAATTGTCATTTTTGACACCTTAGCCACATTTTCCCTTGGACACTCGCTACTGGTTTTGTGAACAGAATTTGTCAAGGACTTCAGTGGGGCACCAGATGTCATAGGGAAGTCATGAGTTTGGTCCCTGACCAAGATTGGAAAGTTTCTCCTGCAAGGTCATTGCTCTGTGTCAGGAACTTGAGACAGTTGTAGGTGGATGGAGCTCCCCAACTGAACCTTCACCAAAGCTGAACCAAAATTTGGGTCAGATGTCAAGATGCCCACTGCTATGATATTTAAATAGACCCAAATTTTTCCTTTTCCAAGGATAGAACCCCGGCACTGCGCCTCGCACATTGTCCAAACCCAAAGCATTCTTGCCGGTCTTTGCCTATCAAAAGACATGGTTTCAACAAGCGAGTAGAGACTGTGTATTCATGCCAGAGGGGAGAGCCCTCTGCTATGATTTGTCAGTGTTTAATTAGTACTGGAACCTGTCTAAAATATTGTGTTATGGAAAAACCATGAGTGCCCCAAGCCACTTTTTTGCATGTCTCCACTGAGCTCTTTTGTATCTGGTCAGCAGTTCCAGAGCATGCAAACACGCTGCCAGCAATCTTTTTGAGTTCAAATTCTTGTCTGTGCAGTCATCTCTGCAGATGCAGACCATATGATGAAATGGCTGTGAGGTCTGCTCTTGACCAGGGGTAAAAATGTCAAGCTTGAGCTCCCATCACTGGGTCAGAAGGTGAAATGTACAAACTAGCATCTTTATTGTAGTAGGGTGCACTTTGGTGCCACTACTATTCCAATCTTGCAACATCAACAGTCTCATTCTTCCATCTCACTGAACCCAGAACTAATAGCTAGGGCATCTCCATTCCCACTACTAGATTCATCCAGAGGTCACCAAACTAGGTAGTCTCCACTAACCAAAATTTGAAATTCCCTCGCATCCATAAAGCATTTTCATTTGTTAGAATGTTTGGCCAATCCTACAACTGGCTGTACTGCTTCTAAAAGCATCTGTGGGTTTCTTTTAATCTCCTCTCACATTTGTAATGCATTGTTATTTAGAATATTTGACCAATCAGCTGGCTGGCATGTGCGCAAGTTTGCTATATGAACAGGCTGCACACTCAGGGGAGTAGCTGTTATTGTTGCTGTACAGACTAAAAGAGTGCCATACCACCAGGGACCACTGTCGCCACAGTCTTGGGCTGGTCCAGGCCCCCATACCCAAACAGGTGTTGTGTTGTATCAGATGTATCATATTGTATTGCATTGTAGTGTATGTATTGCATCACATAGTATTGTATGTATTGCATTGATTTGTAATCTGTAATCTGGATTGTGCA
Source organism: Theodoxus fluviatilis (assembly GCA_034096865.1). Classification (NCBI taxonomy): domain Eukaryota; kingdom Metazoa; phylum Mollusca; class Gastropoda; order Cycloneritida; family Neritidae; genus Theodoxus; species Theodoxus fluviatilis. The sequence goes on from JAWQFJ010028850.1 coordinate 35,508, forward strand.
GTAATGTACTCTGTTGTATTGAATTGCAGATCACTTCACCAACACCTGCTGCAGCCATCCGCTGAACTTTGACACTGAGCTGGAGGAGGCGGAGGCGGTGGGAGTGAAGACAGCGGCACAGAGGAAGTTGCAGCATGAGCTGGGCATTGATCCTGCAGAGGTGAGATGATGGGTCTCCTTGACTCACCCTCCTGTGGGTCGGGGGTAAGAGTAGACCCACCACATCTCCCTGCATGATTTGGTTAAGGTGATTAACCCTTACCATGGTGTCATAATTAGGACTGATTACATAACCCACTCTGAGGGGAAAAGTTAAGGACTTCAACCCCAGCCACTTGTATGGGCATGCACGAACCCTTCATCCATAGAATGAAAACGAACAGTCTGCTTCAAAACCAGTCACAGCAGAGAGAAAACTGGACAACATTAAACCCCATCACATGCAACATGCACCGCAACTAGCGGACTTGGCCCAGACCTGACCAGGCCACTGATGTTGCGACTACCATGGTACGGGTTAAATAAGAAAATAACGACTTGACTTGCTCTAACCAGCACTGGTGATTTTGTGATCAGTAGCCTTACATAGCCTGCAAAGGCTGAACAGTTGTGAACCTTTTTCACTTAAGTGAAATACAGCACATACAGCAACGACTGCTAAGAATCCCCTCCTCAGCAGGAATCCATGGCCATAGATGTAGTAGCCAGAAACTTGCTCCAGTAGCCTCTCCCGTAGCTTGCCACTGCCCCGCGGTGAGCTGCTGGAGGAAATTAGAAAGCCCAGTTTTCATTGTTCAACAGTCCAAGCTGATGATGAAAGGAGTTTTTCGGCCTATCAGCCTATGTAGGCTATGTAAAGCCATTGAGCACAAAAGTCACTAGAACGGGTTAGAGTAAGTGCAAATCAAGTCATGGTTTCCCTAGTATTTCACCTCTAAGACTTCATATAGAGAGACAAAGTGGGTCTATTCTTAACCCCAACCCACTCAGGGACCCAGCTGATAATAAGGTCATCTAGTAGTGTTGGCCAAATGTTGCTCTACCCTGACCTGTATGTAATGGTTGCTTTGGGCTGTTTTGACCACCTGACTTAACTATATATGGAAATAATGGGTTTTGTTTATGTCGTGCAGTTGTGAACATTTGAGGTGAACAGTGCTTTACTACACACACTGCATGCTTACATTATAAAGATGTATTTATTCTGCACTCATATAATATTATATGATTATGCAATTAGTGCATTCGTCTGCACAAATAATAAAACAATAGAAAATGTAGAAAATAATTAAATGACAGAAAAATTGCACGCACATGAATTTTTCCACATATAAAATTTAAGGCATGTCCATGATAAAAACGTGAACTTTGATTTTACAAAAATAAACATTTGCCATGTTTGAAATGTAAGGGTATGAATTGAGTTCGTGGTGTGAGCCTTTCAAACTTGTGCAAATCTCAGTCATCAGAGCCCCTCAGCCAGGCACCATGTGTGGACAAGGGGGAGATAAATCGGAATGCACAGATTACCTCCCCTTGATTGTGCATTTGTCATGGTGAGATTCTCTGCCCTTGACAGAAGCTGCTCCGTTGATCAGACATTGAACCACTAGTTTGCAATGTAAATTTTTTTCGTGACCTATGTGCCAATCTATACTGCTTTTGGTCCATTCTGTCAGATTTCTAAAGCTGAAGTAAACAAGTCAGTTCAAAATACTTTGCTCTGCAATGTTTTAACGTGTTATTCTCCTCTCCACCTTTCTCCGCCCTTGCTACCATGCATATGCTGACCCCATTGTTAGCAGAGCTGTAGCTGTTCTCTCTCCCTTTTCCCTCATCGGACTCATTGTTCTAAATTGAACAGTCAAGTCACGACTTTTGAAAAATGAGCCCTGACATTCCCCACATTCTCTGAAATTAGAATAATGAGTTTGTGATGATGATGACGATGACGACGACGACGACGACGACGATGATGATGATGATGATGATGATGATGATGATGATGATGATGATGATGATGATGATGATGATGATGATGATGATGATGGTGGTGGTGGTGGGGAAAAAAAGGAAAGTTGCTAAATTAAGAGAGTGTCATTTTTTATTTCTCTAGTTACCCATCTCTTACAAATCTCATTTGGGAGATGCAGTGGGTCCATTCTTACCCCGAACCCACAGGGGGACAAGATTATTGGTTAACAAGCACTAACCTTCTCTGGGTGTTTATAGGCTGTAAGGGAAAGATGGCTGGGGTGGAGTATAGCATTGCCTGCCATGAAACATAAATGACTCGAGCAGTTCTCTTACTCTCTATGCAGGTGCCTATTGAAGACTTCCACTACCTGACCAGGATCCACTACAAGTCTGGCAATGTCCCTGACGACGGCAAGTGGGGAGAGCATGAGATTGACTACATCCTCTTCATCCAGAGAGATGTGACGCTCCAGCCCAACCCCAATGAAGTCAAGAGCTGCAGATATGTCAGTCCTCAAGAGCTGCAGCAGTTTGTTGGTGAGTGCATTTAATGATTTCTGCTTCTGTGTTGTATATGTTATCATCGACATGGATTACTTTGCGTGTGTGTTTGTGTGTGTGTGTGTGTGTGTGTGTGTTTGTTTTCATCTGCTTGTGTGATTGAGTGTGTTTGTGTGTGTTTGAGTGTGGACCTCCGTCGCTGCTGACAGAGATGCCTGGCGCCACACCATCAATGAAGCCACGGCAGTGTTGGAGAGCTCCCCCAGGGACACACTGAGGGAGAAGCGCCAGAGGAGAAAAAAACAGAGAGGGCGTCATGCTGGACGCTGACCAGACCTTCCCCTGCGGCCGCTGTGGTCGAGCTTGCAGGTCCCGCATCGGCCTCTACAGCCACCAACGTGACTGCGATGGACGTGGACAGCAGTATCTACCCATCTCTGTTCGCAAAGCAACGCCATAGTTTGAGTGTGTGTTTTCATCTGCTTGTGTGTTTGAGTGTGTCTGTGTGTGTGTGCGGGTGCGGGTGCGTGTGTGTGTGTGTGTGTGTGTGAGTTAGTGTTATCATGTGCTTGCATGTGTGTGTGTTTTCATGCACTTCAGTGTGTATGTGCTTCTATCTGTATATGTGTAGTGCTGTGTTGTGTGTGTGTGTGTGTGTGTGTGTGTGTGTGTGTGCATGCACACATGTGCACGTGCATAAGTTTTTGTGTCTCTGTCTTTCTGTCTGCCTGCTTGTCTGTCTGCCCATTAGTCTCAGTCATTCTGGCCCATTTTATTATCTTTCATTAACTTGGCATCTCTCCATCCATCCTCCTGTGGGTTGGGGGTAAGATTAGACCCTCCACACCGCCCTACTTGATTTGTAAAGTAGAGAAATCTTGACTCGATCTTATTTTAACTAGTTCTAGTGATTTTGTGATCAGTGAAACTTAAATAGTCTATGAAGGCTGATAGGCCATAAAACTTCATTCTTTTATTCATTCATCCTCTCCTTCCATAGCTCTGAACTTCATTATTATCAACATTTTGCCCCTGACAAAGACTACTGTCTGCAGTCATGTCTACAGTCAGAAGAGCTGCAAGTGGACTTGACTGCAGAGATCTCTTGAGAGTTTGCTCACCTCTCCCTGCTGGTGTCATTCTTAGTTAGCTGTCATGTCACATTTGCTGCACAGTTTACACCCTGCATTGAACAGGCAAAAGAATTTGTGGTCATTTTTTTCTGTTTTAAACACATCTATTTCACCAAAGAAACTACATTGAACCATACATCTTCATTCTAGTTATTACCTCCCTCCACACTCACAATTCACTCAATGATTCTTTTGGTTTTTGTGTCTAGGGGTTTCACTAGTGGAAGGGGGTAATAATTAATTCACTCTCTATCTTACATCCCACATTCACATAACATAACACAATCTTTATCAAAGATGATTTTTAATGAGAACTAAATAGTGGCATAATCAAATTCACTGCAATAGGGACAAACTTAAACAATCATGTCAGCCTACTATTTGTGACTGAAGGTCAGTGGGCTTTCCTATTGTCCCGAAATAAAAGTTGAACCAAATGTACTCACAAATTCTGGTAGACAAGTGCAATCAGTTCTCGACTTCCACCAATGAAACTTCTCCTTGAAACCGACATCCACTAAGGAGTGGATATTCACTCACTCTCTCTCTCAAGGCTATTCCTCGAGACAAGAGAAAAGGCCATAATTTTCCGGATTTGATACTTTCTAGAGCATTTCGCAAGAATACAAATGATGAAGCTTTTCAGGCAATAAACTTGTTCAAGAGTCTTGTTGGGGGCTGAATCTTTGAACAGGGAAAAACGCTGTCCTTTTGGCACAAGCTTTCAGAGGGTCAGGGGAAGATTGGAAGAACTTTTAATGTGTTGTTCCATCTTTCAACACGGAGTTGCTTGGTACACGACCGCCTTGCATCGAGTCTTGCAGTCAACTGATCTTAAAATTTCACACGCCAGAATTAAACTGTTAATCCACAGCGCATGCACAACCGCCTCTAGCCAATCATACGGCAATTGCATCATTACCCAATCTGTCGCGTACCGGTTCAAGCCGGCCTCAAACTTCGAAGCCAAGGCATGTTTCTGCTAAAACGAACTCTTAATCACCACCTTCAGCTATCTAAGAAATTTGAAGAAATTTAAACTAATTTCTATGTTTTCCTGACATACTTACCAGTAGACAGACCAGTGATATTATGAACTTTTGACCTCGAAAAAAGAATTAGCATAATTCATACCCACAGGTGCCTGCCTGCAACGGCCAATCTGCTTGGTCGAGACATGGCGCTAGGGACGCCTCGAGCAAAGGGAGGTAACTCCCAGTGCGCCGCGTCACCACCCGCCAGGTACAAATAGCGCAGGCAGAGCAAGTTCCATCTCTTTGACAAAGCTGAGACCCAGCAAATGCACAAACGGGGAGGTGGGTGGGACAGTAATCTGTCTACTGGTAAGTATGTCAGGAAAACATAGAAATTAGTTTAAATTTCTTCAAGTTTTCCCTCCAACTTACCAGTAGACAAACCAGTGATATGACTGCCCAACCTGGGCGGCGGGTTGTGCATAAACCCCAAACCAAAATAAACCACTCACCATCAAACACAAAGAGCCGAACCCGCAACAACCAACTTGTTGATGCCAAAGGTATCGTTGACACGACGAACTTGAACATCATGCAGGTAATGGCGTGTGAACACACACTCACTGCGCCAGAAAGCCACCCTCATAAGGTGAGCCAATGAGACATTCTTGGCAAACGCTACAGAGGTGGCCACTTTGCGTAGTTCATGAGTCCGAGAGGCACCAGCAGGAGGTTCAAGCAACGCATTCTTGTACGCATCCGTGATCAAAATGCGTATCCAGCAAGAAATTGACGTTTTTGACACCTCTGCGTGACGACGCGTAAGGGGCAGAAACAGTCTCCGCTTCCGAAGACGACGGGACTGAGTTCGAGCCAGGTAACATTTGAGTGCACGCACCGGACAGTTCACACAGTCAGCACCGCTAGGATCGAGAATAGAAGAGAGCCCCTTAATCTCGATGCTCTGACAGTCGGAAAGAGAGTCCTGATTCTTGCACCGAAACTCCGGCAGAAAAGACAGAATGCACGATTCGTCCCCCCCGGTGAACTCTATATCCGAAGGTAAACCACTCAGAGCGTGGATTTCCCCGATCCGACGTGCACAAGCTAGCATAACCAGAAAAACAGTCTTCTGAGTAAGCCGTTTGAATGAACAAGCACCAATGGGTTCGAACACCGAACCAGAGAGAAAACGCAGATTCAAAAACCCATCCCACAGAGGAGGAGAAATCTGACGACGTGGAAACTCATTCCGAATACCATCCAACATCTGCCTGGCAGTAGGGTCGTTTGACAGGAAGGAAACGTCAACCCCACGAGCAGCCTTGATGGTATTCGCCACCGCCGAACGATAATTGCAGAGGGAGGCGTAAGACAGAGAACGAGTACGGAACAAGTGAGAAACAAAATCAGCAAAAAGACACGCAGAAGGACGTAGTGGGTCAACTGGGTGAGGACGAGCCTGACAAAACCGTACCCAAACTGCCCACTTCGCGTTATAATTCCGAGAAGTGCTCTCCCGGCGATGCCGGAGAGCAAGCGAAACAGACTCGCGGGAAACGCCTCGCTGCGCTAACCCCCGAGCGATCGTCGCCACTCGATCAGTCGCCTCCACACTGAGTGAGGACTGAGTACACACGACCGAGGCCGCACCGACAACCGTACCCCTGGCGCGAGAAGCCACAGAAAGAAGACGAGAATTCCCTGAGCCACCCGCGAGCTCGACGTGAGAAACAGACTCGTCTAAAAAAGGAACTGTAATCTGAGGAGATAAAGCAGGCATAAGGCACAGACCCCCGGGACAGTCGCATGCGCCCGCCGGAGAGCTGAGCCCTACCCCTAGAGGAGAGGATGGGGCAACCCCTTCTCCCAAGAGAACCCCAGCCCTCTGGATGGGTCATAGCCCCCCCGAGCTACCCACCACATAGCCCTGTCTGCGCGGGTGACACTGAGACAAGGGCCATGAAGGAGGCAGTGGGAGGGCACTACTGAAAGTAACCCGGCCGACGAGAGGAGGGGTTAGAACCCCTACCCCGACCACCTCCCCGAGAACCGAACCCACGCCCCCGGGGAGCTGAGTGACGGGGTGCCTGAGCACGCCCGCCCCCTACGGGGAGGGGTGTAGGGAGCGAACCGGCACCCCCACCCCCACCAGACTGCCCCCCCGGAGCCTGAGACGCCGAAGCAGCCTGAGCCTGCCCTTCCGAAGAAGAAAACGCCCCATGCCCCACAGGACGCCTAGGGCGTTTTTGCGAACTCGGCCCTGGCGTCAGAGAAGCGGCAGACGTGCGAGCTAGCGACACAAAAGAAATGGCCCGATCCTTGGCATCGGTCACCATGCGCCGCACACACTCCTCGAGCCGGTCCGAGGGAAACATGGAGTGCGACACCAGGGACAGAGAGCGCAGCTGCCGAAGCTCCACGTCCCGAAAGGCTGTCGCTGACAGCATGCAATCCCTCGCCATACCCGCCAGTTGACCACGCATATGAAGCGCCACAGACGCCAGAAGGGAATAGGTGTGATCTAGAGCGAAGATCACACTCCCAACCGCCTCCTGATCGACCTCATGAGGAGGAAGCAACTGAAACGGGCCCGCGCCTCCCTCGTGGCGGACGGCAATGGAAGGGGTCAAAGTGGCCAGGAGAGTGCCAAGCATGGCGCAGCCCTTGACACACTCAGACGACGCCCTCTCCAAATGCGCAAAAGACCGAGAATCAAAGTTCACAGCCGGAACCTTGGTCCCCACCCCTCGCGCATCACTCGCCGCCCCCAGGAGGGAGAGGTCACGCGGCCCAGGGCGGGACACAGCCTGAAAGGGAAGGCGCTCGTCCGGAAGTGAGAAAAGCCAAGGGACGCCTGCAGGCCGAAAAACGTCCGGGGCAGAGACAGTCCCAGACCACGGAAAGAAATCCGCGAGCTCCGACATGTCACCAGGAACCTTACCCATACAGAACTTAGGATTCCCCGAGCGTAAGCCGCAATCCATCACCGACGCCCGGGCCAACATGTTTGCCGAAAACAACAACTCCGGCACTTGCACCGGAGGACCAGTCTCCATGAATCCCTCCAAGCGGGAAAGGGAAGAAGCAAAAGAGGAAGGGACTGTCCGCTGACCCACGTCCGAGGTAAAGGCTGCCATGGAAGCCAACACCGACTGACGATGTGTCCGCAGCAGATCAAACGCCAATTTCCCCAGTCCCCCCGAGACCGGAGAACCGTCTCGCACCTCTTGCTCATCAAGCGGTCCCTCAACGAAACCGTCCACAGACTGAGAGCGATAGGAGCCTTGGTCGCCCGACCCAACGTCCCACCTCTCTTCCGCAGCCGCAGTGGAGCCACGGTCCGAGGACCGAGCGTGCCAACTCGCTGGGCTCTGATCTGGTCGTCCCAGACTCGTCTCCCTGCCAGGAGAAACACAGTCGATGACCCCGGAGTCAGAGAAGAAAACGGACGCCTGCCTGCGCCTCCCCGCCCCCGTCAACCTTTCGGAAGCACGGGGTTGGGGTACATGGGCATGCACAGGAAGGAGGGCGGCGTGCTGACCGGACAAAACAGCGTCTGCTGAATGTCCGGAAGCAACGCTCTGCCGCGGCCCCACCTCAGAGCTCGATCTCGCGGGAGCGCGGTGAGAATGCCTCGCTGCCCTGCTCGACCTGCCGGGAGCGCAGGGGCGGGGCACAGAAGACCGCACGGGAAGAAGAGCGGCGTGAACACCGGACCAGACAGTGTCAGCTGAATGGCCGGGATCAACCCTCCGTCGTGGACCCACCGAAGAGCTCGACCTCGCGTGAGCGTGGTGGGAATACTGCACTGCCCCGTTCGACCTCTCGGAAGCACAGGGGCAGGGCACAGAGGACCGCACAGGGCGGGGGGCGGCATGCTCACCGGACCAGACAGTGTCAGCTGAATGGCCGGGATCAACGCTCCGCCGTGGCCCCACCGTAGAGCTCGACCTCGCGGGAGCATGGTGGGGGTGCCGCGCCGCCCCGTTCATCCTTTCGGAATCACAGGGGCGGGGCACAGGGGACCGCCCGAGGCGGGGGGCGGCATGCTCACCGGACCAAACAGTGTCAGCTGAATGGCTGGGATCAACGCTCCGCCGTGGCCCCACCGTAGAGCTCGACCTCGCGGGAGCATGGTGGGGGATCCGCGCCACCCCGTTCATCCTTTCAGAATCACAGGGGCGGGGCACAGGGGACCATACGTACCCGTCCAAGCTCGACCTGAGGGGAGAGCGGGAACGCCTGCCGTCAGAGCGCCGTAGCACAGCACCTTCCGAGAGCGCGGGAGCGGGCCCCATCGAAGCGCACGAAACGTCCCAGTCCGGCCCGACCTCCTCGCACACTTGCCCAGGAGAAAGGTTTGTACAGGAACCACAAAACCGGGCAAGGCCGGCCTCAGGCTGACCAGGATGACCCGACCAGCCGGACACGAGGTGCGGAGGACTGAAACCAAAACAAAACTCGCGGTCTGACCGACGAGAAACAACTGACCCACCGGGAGAGGAGACATCAGAATACTCCTGTCTCATTGGCATGGGGGAGACCTCGCCAGAGGAAGGAGGCCGCGAGCCGAAAAAGCCCGAGAGCTCACTCCCCCCAGCAGAGAAAACAACCGCCTCCCCAGCCCCCGCGGAGCCCGTCGCCATAGCCCGCGTGGTGGCAACATTAACAGCCGCGGCCGAAACCAAATCTTCCGCCACTATCCCTGCCACCACAGGCAAAGACGCAGCCGCACACGAAGCCGACCTACGCAAGGACGACAAGGCAGAAAGACAAGTAGGAGCACGCGTTCGTAATAAGCGCGTACTCCCCCCCGCCCCCGCCCTCGCTGCCCCAGCAGTGTCGACTCCATTGTCTCGCTCACGACCCAAGTGGGGAAAATCCGCCATGACAGGCTACGAAAACACCGACACCGAAAGAGCAAACACACACCACCACACAAAACTAACGCGACGGCAAGCAAAGCAGCGAACACGCGAGCAAGCGGACCTAGCCTGATAAAACAAAGGCACGCCAATTCAACAGAACAGCGGGGCGAGCACTCAAATTTACCAGGCGAACAAATTCAAACGTAAACACAACAAGCGCCAACAGACGCCAAACAGCGGCACGCCGCAGTACTTCCCTCAAGCACCAGCGAAGGAACGGCCAACTCCTTAAATCACACAAGTGATCCGAGGTAATCCCTAGCACATGACTCCAGTGCCAGCGAAAAAAGTCAAAGAGATGGAACTTGCTCTGCCTGCGCTATTTGTACCTGGCGGGTGGTGACGCAGCGCACTGGGAGTTACCTCCCTTTGCTCGTGGCGTCCCTAGCGCCATGTCTCGACCAAGCAGATTGGCCGTTGCAGGCAGGCACGTGTGGGTATGAATTATGCTAATTCTTTTTTCAAGGTCAAAAGGTCATAATATCACTGGTCTGTCTACTGGTAAGTTGGAGGGAAAACTTAAATGTTTGAACTGTAACAGTAGTTGTAAAAACACATGTTCAAAGCTAGAAAGTATAGAATTAAAACAAACAAGAGACATTACTGTGAAATGTTTTCCATAAGTAAATCAAAACTGTTTTATAGTTCAATCTCAAATTTGCCATCTAAATTCCTAGTCCTGCTTGGGGCTGCCCATGCTACAGGTTCTGGAAGACTAACTAGTGTTACAGTAGAAAGGCGTCAAGCTGACATTGTCCATCAGTTAATACTCAACATACAATGTCCCATATGGTCTTACTCCATCCTATTCCCATACCACCCCTGGCCATCAAAGACGAGTTCCCTCCAGCATTTTCCATCTTTACCTCCTAGTTCTAAAGTTAGTAAGAATCAATCAGTTCTTGGAGGAAGACACCTTAGGGAGCTCACTCCATCGTTGGGGGCTAGGGGCAGTTTGGAAATGGTGAGGCTAGAAAGGTTAAAGATGAATTATCATAGAAATATGAATGTATTCTATAATGTATGATTTGCAAGTATGATTGGCTACCTTCTTCTGGAGAAAAGTTACAGATGTCATACCCTTTTTTTAATGGACTGAAGTGATGTATTGCTATTTGTTATTGAAAGATTAATCTTGGATATTGAATCTGTGGTTTTGACTTTGCTAGGACTTTTACCCCTTTTCCAACAGGTAACAAATATTCTCTTTTAGGCTGAGCACCCACCAACACAAAACATTAACATCATAGATGGAAGCAATAATCATTTATCTGCTGTATCCTAAAGTGTCATGATGACTAAAGCTCAAACAAGAGAGTTACTGACATTTTTCTCAAACCACCCAAGTTTTGCATTTTTGTGTTGGCAACCCCAGGCAGGAACTGCTGTTTTGAGTTGATGTCAGTCAGGAAAGGGTTAATGGTGATGACTTGGCATTTTCCTCGTGAAACATATCTCCCCAGTGTTGACTGTTCCTTGATTGTAGCATCTGATTGCACCTCCTTGTGGGTGCTATTTTGAAAATGCATTGATCAGCCTGCTGTATGTCTTGACATTTTTCTTGTAACGTCCTCTCTTTTTCATCTGTAGATGTAAAATTTAAGTTTGAAACGTCCTATTGTGAAGTTCTGGGACAAAGAAAGAAATTCATAAATGCAAAATTTGTCATTTCGGTTTTGGTCTTTGCATTTCAGCAAGTGCAGGGAGCAAAGGCATCCTGCTGACTCCCTGGTTCAAGCTGATTGTGGACAAGTTCCTCTTTCAGTGGTGGAACCACTTGGACAGTCTGGACTCACAGAAAGACCACAAGACCATTCACCGCATGTGCTAGCTGAGCCTTCATTGTGTCTGGAGCTCCACCAGGGTGTGCAGAATTGTCTGCATCCATTCCTTTGTACTTCAGTAGCTTGATACCTGCAGGAAAAAACTCCCCTGGTGCTCATAGATAGGTTTCATATCTCTCCCTGAACTACATTATTGAAGATTTTGTTATGAAGCATGTTGTAAGTACAGATGTTATATTAATCTGTGAAACTAAGAATCAGAGCTTATCAAAGCTTATCCAAGGATGGAACCACAATGAGGATAGCTGACAGCTTTATGAGAATTGCCTATGGAAGATGCCACATGCTAGGTGGAACCCTTGGTCACGGAGCTTTTGGGGTCTTATTCCAGCAGCTCCACCATGGATGGCCCCAAGCAGCACAGTGATTTGAAATCATGTGAAATTTATCAGGAAAATCCTTGTCCACCAGCTTACTGTGTGGAATGTTTCTCATTTTCTGGAAAGATGACATAGAAATATCCCATATAGAAGATATCGCTGTTCTTGATCCTTCCTTGAAGGCAGGCTAATCGTGATTTCCTCTAAAAAATTGTGAGAAGACACTTCATGCCACAAAAGGATGCATGCCTCTTGAAGTCATTTTAGGTGCCCCTTCCTGTGATCATGACATAGAAGCCTGAAATAAAAACAGGAGTCTGTGGAATCTTTTGGAAAGCACCATGATCACTCTTTATTATCAATCGTGGAAATGATTTGATCTGTTGTACTTGTAGACATGTTTAGTGGTGCCAGTGGAAGTTGAACGTTGCAGGCAAATTTAGTTTGCTGGATGAAATGGGAAATATCATTGCTGATCTAGGCTGATAGCCTATTTGACTATAGTTTGCATGTCAACAGTTTAAATAACAGAAAAAACACAAAACAGAAAATCAGTAGCATCAGTAGTTTTCAATCTGTGAAGAGAAATTATCTGTGCAGGAAAAAAAAGACAATCTTGATACATTCCATAACATAGGAAAGTAATATTCATTCTACCATGACTGTCTCTATTGTCATTGAGCTGCCTTGTGAAATTGTCTGCAACGAAAGAAGAGCTTTTCAGTATCTTGGTGAAAAAACATAGTCCATTTTCAAATAATGGGGTTGTGATTGTTGTAGCACCATGCCTGGCTGTATGAAATCCATGTTAGTATGGTACAAATCAATGAATGTGTCCTGGTTGAACACTAGACATGCCCCAGGATTTTGTCACTGATGATGAGGGCTTGAGAATGTCTTGAAGGAACTGCAACATAGCTTAAGCAGTATGTTTGATATATATATATATATTTTTAATCAGTTTATTGGGTCTAAAACAATACACAAGGGAGACAACATGACAAAGAAAGCAAAAAAGGAAGAGACGAAACTATCATCTACATAATGAATATCAATAACACCACATCATCATCGTCATCATCATCATCATCATCATCATCGTCATCATCATCAACAACAACAGGACAAAATTACAAAGAAGACCAAAAAAGGAAGAGACAAAAGTACATCAATACCATGAACATCACCCCCACATCATTATCCTCATCGTTCTTATCTTTATCATCGGATGATGATGGTCTCCTCTTCACCACCATCATAATCATCCTCCTCAACATATTCATCATCATTCTAGTCATCATCATCATAGTCATCATCATCATCATCATCATCATCATCCTCATCATCATCCTCCTCATCAAGGAGAGGAGAGAAAGAGTGGCAAGGGTCGTTCAGTTTATTGGATCTCAGGAGAAAAAATAAATTGGGCTAGTCCTTCTACGAAAAAGCGAAATCGAAACGGAAGGATTAGATACATGGTGTAGATTGGTGACTTGCGCGTGAGCATGTGTGCGCATATATGCGTGCGCGTGCGTGAGAGAGAGAGAGAGAGAGAGAGAGAGAGAGAGAGAGAGAGAGAGAGAGAGAGAGTTTATCCCATGCTAACATTCAATAGTAGTATCACCTAAACTAGTGCACAGGTCACCCCATTTATTGTTGTAGTTGTCAGTGTTGTTGCTGCTTTGGGCAATGAATTTTTCGATTAATGCGTTTTGTCGTAGAATGTTAAGGAAACCCTTAATGTTTGGTTGACAACTTCTATATTTACATTTGTGAATGAAAGATTTTCCTAACAGCAGAATGTGATTAATCAGTTTGTTTTGAGGAGCTGTACCAAACAGTAAACTTTGAGGGCTCGTTGGTAAAGTTAGGTCTGTGTTCTTGTGAAGCAATTCTGACATATCCGCCCAGAAGCTACATACTATTGGGCATTCTACAAATAGGTGAGTTATTGTTTCGCTACCTTCTCCGCAAAAATCACATTTTTCACTGTTCTTTATTCCTATCCGGTGGAGGAGTCTATTTGTATATATTATGTGATTGTTAATTTTATATTGGACACTTTTAAGGTATGTAGAGGTTGTGGCAGCCCTGGTTGCTTCACATACTTCATTCCATGATATGCTGGGATAGATCCGCTCCCATTTTTTCTGTCCAGTCGATATATCTCGAGTTTGAATCATAGTGTTATAAATGTTTCTTAACCCTGTTTTGGCTGATGTTAGATTTCTGATGCAAACTTGATGCTGACGCTGCTGGGTTACTTTACCTCCCGAATTACGAATTATATCCACCCATGCCTTCGGATTTTTTCTTTTAAGATGTTCGTAGTCTAAAAACGTCCCTGCTAAGCTGAATTGTCTTTTACATTCTTCAAATGTCTTCCATGCTCCTGTTGGATCAAGGATATCACTTATATGGTGTCCGGACAATCGCTACCCGGACAATCGCTACCCGGACATTCGCCA
>JAWQFJ010028851.1:0-2500 GCA_034096865.1 Theodoxus fluviatilis
TTGTTCCAACAATCGAGAGAGAGAGAGAGATAGAGAGAGAGAGAGAGAGAGAGAGAGAGAGAGAGAGAGAGAGAGAGAGAGAGAGAGAGAGCGAGAGAGCAAGAGAGAGAGAGAGCGAGAGAGAGAGAGTCTAACTTTTGCCACCACTGTTGTGTGGACTCTTCCATGAGGCAATCTCTCAGAACGTAAAAAAATTATTGTTTGTTGACTACCCTCTGCTGTGTCCAATCCTCTAACATATCATACTTGTTCAGAATGTGTTTTCTTCTATGCCCAGTTATTGTTTTCAATAGATTTCAACATATATGAGTATACCATAAGTGGGAATCTCCCTTCCTCCATTTGAAGTACTTTCAACCAGTACTTTACTGATCTCAGTATTGCATTGATGTATGGAGGATATCAACCTGTCTCTTCATGAACGAACACATAAGGTGTTCTTGGACTTACATTTAGGTATTGTTTCAGTATGTATGAACAGTTTCAGTCACCTCACAATCATCAACATCCCCTAACTCCAAACCATACAAAAGCATTGGTTGAAGCTGTACATCAACAATTTTGTTGAGATATATGTACTGAGAGAGAGAGAGAGAGAGAGAGAGAGAGAGAGAGAGAGAGAGAGAGAGAGAGAGAGTGTTTTGATTCCAATCTGCATGTGTGTATGCATGTGTGAGTCTGTGTGTGTGTGTGTGTATGTGTGTGTATGTGTGTGCATGTGTATGTATGTGTGCATGTGTATGTATGTGTGTGTGCCTGCATGCATATGTGCATGCGCGTGTTTGTCTGTTTGTCTGTTTTCTTTCCCAAAGTACGTACTGCTGCTTGACATAGCCAATGATGGTGCCAGGAGGAGACTCCACAGCCACAATGTTGGCACAGCACTCTACGCAGGCCATGCAGGGGCATGTAGCGCAGCACTTGAACTCACGGTTCACACGGATCACCTCCTGCCAGGTAAAAATTAAAATGTCAGGGTTTTGGTTCTTTAAAAAGTTTTATCAACTACATTAGGGTCTCAAACCAATTCACACTTTACCCCCTGATCACTGGGCCACTTGAACCATCTTTTTCTGGCAACTGGCTATAAACACTGTGACAAACAAAATAGGACGCACACCGTCAGGCACCCGCAACATCTCCACACCCTGGGGACCATTCCAAACTGATGTTGGCTCATGGCCGCATACAACAGGTAACTGGATGACAGGGAGCGCTAGCCATCACTGCTCTCAAAAGCCCCTGGTTTTACTCATGGGCAAAGCCAGTTCAACCTTGCCTGAGGGTGCAACTCTAGAATCAGCACTGCTTCCAATGTAATGACCTTTCCTCTCCCAAAGAAACCGAAAGCAAGCACTCAAGTGTCATGCTGGACTCAAGCCCAACTGCACACACCACTGTGTGAACCTTGCAAATCTTGTCTAGATGAACCCATTAATGCTCTTCGTACTGCCTAATTCAAATTCATCACATGTGCAATATGCACTAAGGTACCTGAATAAAACAAAGAAAACAAAAAATGTTGTTCAATTAACAAATTCTGTGTTGCCAGAACAAGATGGAGACAGATGTGTGATTTCAAATTGAACACTTGATTTACAAAACCACTTCATGTTGTCCAGTTTTTCACTCAACAAAGTTACGAGAGAGAGAGATGTATGATAAAATTGCCCTCCGAGAGAAGCAAAGAGAGAAACAGATACTCAAATGAGTGAAGACACACATACACACATATAAACACATGCACATACATACACATGCATGCACACATAAGTATAAATACAGGCATGTTTACACATACATATGGACACAGACAGGGCCGTCTACTCTCCCGCACACTCTTCAACCTCTTCCTCGATAGGATAATGACTGATGCCGTAGCAGATCACGAAGGATCAATCAGCATCTGTGGCAGAAAGATCACCAACTTACATTTTGCTGATGACATTGATGGATTAGCAGGAAGTGAAGAGGAGCTGACTAGTCTAGTTGAGCACCTGGACAAGACCTCACAGGCATATGGCATGGATATCAGAGCCGAGAAGACCAAGGTGATGATGAACAACCCTCTGGGCTTCAAAATGGAAATCAAAGTGAAGGGCCAAAAACTGGAAGCTGTGAACAACTTCAAATACCTGGGATCTATTGTGACTGATGAAGGGTCCAAACCAGAGATACTGTCCAGGATAGCACAAACAACAGCAGCATTGGCAAAGTTGAAGTCAATATGGCATGACAGAAATATCACTCTCGCGTCGAAGATCAGGCTCATGCGCCTGCTGGCCATCTCCGTATTCTTGTATGCATGCGAGTCCTGGACACTCACATCTGAACTACAGAGATGGATACAAGCCCTGGAAATGAGATGCTACCGTAAGATTCTGAACATTTCATATAAAGACCCTGTCACGCATGATGAAGTCAGCAACAGGATCAGGAGAGCATTTGGACAGTACGAAGACCTGCTCTCAATCGTGAAAAGCAGAAAGCTGAAGTGGTA
>JAWQFJ010028851.1:7500-12500 GCA_034096865.1 Theodoxus fluviatilis
TCCACAAAACCACACTCATGAAAAGCAGCTATGTCCATGGCATGCAAGTGGGACCCACGTGATTTGTCTTGCAAGAAGATTATGGTCAGTGAGTGATAGGCATTGATTATCTGTTGGAGTGATAGATATGCATAGTGATGTTCTCGGGAGTGGATTTGGTGTCAAGCAACCATGCAGGCTGTTGTTGCTAATCACCGGTTGGGTTCCATCTTCTAGGGTGATTTCAATGCATGGCTGGATCTGAATGTTCTGAGCCTGCCTTCATGCCTCGTCTGCAGCGCGTTCAAAACAGCACAGCACATCTCGTGCTGAGTAAGGGAAAACGCGATCATGTGACACCCATGCTTAGGCATCTACACTGGCTTCCCTTGAAATTCTGCTGCCAGTACAAAATTGCTGTTTTGGCCTACCGTCATTTTGATGGTACTCTTCCTGTGTATCTTTTGGCATCCCTTCGCACATATCAACCATCCCGTTCTCTCCATTCAGCAAATGAAAAGCTTCTCAAAATTCCTAAACGTAGTACAAAATCTTTTGGTGAGCGTAGTTTTAGTTTCAATGCCCCCTCTGTCTGGAACTCGCTGCCGACTGGCCTGCGTGACGCACCCACTTTACCTATTTTTAAGTCGCAACTGAAGACACATGTTTCGACTGGCTTTTGTTTGATTTTTCTTCTCATGATCATGTATGTTGTTTCCATTCTCAGGTCTGTAAATTGTATTATGTTTTGTATTATGTTGTAAGCTTGTTGATGAATGCGTGTGAATGTGGTTATGTCAGCGCATTGAGTTGTACAGAAGTGCGCTATACAAATGTTATTCAGTAGTAGTAGTAGTAGTAGTAGTAGTAGTAGTAGTAGTATGCCCCCCTGCAGCCTATTTGGCTGCTTGGGGCTGCCTCTGGTTGAACTACTGGGGAAGGTTTTGAAAGCCCAGCAGTCAAGGGTTCCAGTCAAGGGTTCCAGTCAAGGGTTCAAGTCAAGGGTTCCAGCTGATAGCGCTCCAGCCATTTGATACTCATGCAATACACCCATGCAACATGGCTGTACCCATGCAACATGGCTGTACCCATGCAACATGGCTGTACCCATGAAACACTGCTATATCCATACAACATGGCTGTACCCATGCAACATGGCTGTACCCATGAAACACTGCTATATCCATACAACATGGCTGTACCCATGCAACGGCTGTACCCATGAAACACTGCTATATCCATACAACATGGCTGTACCCATGCAACATGGCTGTACCCATGAAACACTGCTATATCCATACAACATGGCTGTACCCATGAAACACTGCTATATCCATACAACATGGCTATACCCATGAAACACAGCTGTACCCATGAAACACTGCTATATTCATACAACATGGCTATACCTATGAAACACTGCTATATTCATACAACATGGCAATACCCACCAAACACTACAGCAGTACCCACATCTACCACACAACCACACTCACACATTCAACCATACACTGCATCCATGCCTATTAACCACCTCAACAGCCACCCCTATCCCCACACCCACACCTATCCCCACACCTACACCTATCCCCACACCTACACCTATCCCCACACCTACACCTATCCCCACACCTACACCTATCCCCACACCTACACCTATCCCCACACCTACACCTATCCACACACCTACACCTATCCACACACCTACACCTATCCCCACACCTACACCTATCCCCACACCTACACCTATCCCCACACCTACACCTATCCCCACACCTACACCTATCCCCACACCCACACCTATCCCCACACCTACACCTATCCCCACACCTACACCTATCCCCACACCCACACCTATCACCACACCTACACCTATCCCCACACCTACACCTATCCCCACACCTACACCTATCCCCACACTTACACCTATCCCCACACCTACACCTATCCACACACCTACACCTATCCCCACACCCACACCTATCACCACACCTACACCTATCCCCACACCTACACCTATCCCACCACCCACACCTATCCCCACACCTACACCTATCCCCACACCCACACCTATCACCACACCTACACCTATCCCCACACCTACACCTATCCCCACACCTACACCTATCCCCACACCTACACCTATCCCCACACCTACACCTATCCCTACACCCACACCTATCCCCACACCTACACCTATCCCCACTACTACACCTATCCCCACACCTACACCTATCCCCACACCCACACATATCCCCACACCCACACCTATCACCACACCCACACCTATCACCACACCTACACCTATCCCCACACCTACACCTATCCCCACACCTACACCTATCCCCACACCTACACCTATCCCTACACCCACACCTATCCCCACACCTACACCTATCCCCACACCTACACCTATCCCCACACCTACACCTATCCCCACACCTACACCTATCCCCACACCTACACCTATCCCCACACCCACACATATCCCCACACCTACACCTATCACTACACCTATCCCCACACCTACACCTATCCCCAAACCTACACCTATTACTACACCTACACCTATCCCCACACCTACACCTATCCCCACACCTACACCTATCCCCACACCTACACCTATCCCCAAACCTACACCTATCACTACACCTACACCTATCCCCACACCTACACCTATCCCCACACCCACACCTATCCCCACACCTACACCTATCCCCACACCTACACCAATCACTACACCTACACCTATCCCCACACCTACACCTATCCCCACACCCACACCTATCCCCACACCTACACCTATCCCCACACCTACACCTATCCCCACACCTACACCTATCCCCACACCCACACCTATCCCCACACCTACACCTATCACCACACCCACACCTATCCCCACACCCACACCTATCCCCACAACTACACCTATCCCCACACCCACACCTATCCCCACACCTACAACTATCCCCACACCTACACCTATCCCCACACCCACACCTATCCCCACAACTACACCTATCACTACACCTACACCTATCCCCACACCTACACCTATCGCCACACCTACACCTATCCCCACACCCACACCTATCCCCACACCCACACCTATCCCCACACCTACACCTATCACTACACCTACACCTATCCCCACACCTACACCTATCCCCAAACCTACACCTATCACTACACCTATCACCACACCTACACCTATCCCCAAACCTACACCTATCCCCACACCTACACCTATCCCCACACCTACACCTATCACCACACCTACACCTATCCCCACACCTACACCTATCCCCACACCTACACCTATCCCCACACCTACACCTATCCCCACACCTACACCTATCCCCACACCTACACCTATCCCCACACCTACACCTATCACCACACCTACACCTATCCCCACACCACACCTACACCTATCACCACACCTACACCTATCCCCACACCCACACCTATCCCCACACCCACACCTATCACCACACCTACACCTATCCCCACACCCACACCTATCACCACACCTACACCTATCACCACAGCCACACCTATCACCACACCTTCACCTATCCCCACACCTACACCTATCACTACACCTACACCTATCCCCACACCTACACCTATCACCACACCTACACCTATCACTACGCCTACACCTATCACCACACCTACACCTATCACCACACCTACACCTATCACCACAGCCACACCTATCACCACACCTACACCTATCACTACGCCTACACCTATCACCACACCTACACCTATCCCCACACCTACACCTATCACTACGCCTACACCTATCCCCACACCTACACCTATCACTACACCTACACCTATCACCACACCTACACCTATCACTACACCTACACCTATCCCGACACCTACACCTATCCCCACACCTACACCTATCCCCACACCTACACCTATCCCCACACCCACACCTATCCCCACACCTACACATATCCCCACACTTACACCTATCCCCATACGTACACCTATCTCCACACCTACACCTATCCCCACACCTACACCTATCCCCACACCTACACCTATCCCCACACCTACACCTATCCCCACACCTACACCTATCCCCACACCTACATCTATCCCCACACCTACACCTATCCCCAAACCTACACCTATCCCCACACCTACACCTATCACTACACCTACACCTATCCTCAAACCTACACCTATCACTACACCTACACCTATCCCCACACCTACACCTATCACCACCGCTGCACCTATCACCACAGCCACACATATCACTACACCTATCACCACAGCCACACCTATCACCACACCTACACCTATCACTACACCTATCACCACAGCCACACCTATCACCACACCTACACCTATCACTACACCTACACCTATCCCCACACCTACACCTATCCCCACACCTACACCTATCCCCACACCTACACCTATCACCACACCTACACCTATCACTACACCTACACCTATCCCCGTATCCCCACACCTACACCTATCCCCACACCTACACATATCCCCACACCTACACATATCCCCACACCTACACCTATCCCCACACCTACACATATCAACACAGCCACACCTATCCCCACACCTACACCTATCACCACAGCCACACCTACACCTATCATCACAGCCACAGTTATCACCACAGCCACACCTATCACCACAGCCACACCTATCACTACACCTACACCTATCACCACAGCCACACCTATCACCACAGCCACACCTATCACCACAGCCACAGTTATCACCACAGCCACACCTATCACCACAGCCGCACCTATCACTACACCTACACCTATCACCACAGCCACACCTATCACCACAGCCACACCTATCACTACACCTACACCTATCACCACAGCCACAGATCACCACAGCCACACCTATCACCACAGCCACAGTTATCACTACACCTACACCTATCACCACAGCCGCACCTATCACCACAGCCACACCTATCACCACAGCCATACCTATCACCACAGCCACACCTATCA
>JAWQFJ010028851.1:17500-21356 GCA_034096865.1 Theodoxus fluviatilis
CTATCAAGGACAGGAATGTATACCTATCCAGTCCATACACCCATGGTACAAAAAGATGACAATACTCAATGCAGCCATCATAATACAATCCAAATAGAGAACTGAGTTCGGCAGCCACCACTAAATGCTCCCTCTCATCTATTCTGTTCTATTCTGTTCTGTTCTATTCTGTTCTGTTCTACTCTGTTCTGTTCTGTTCTATTCTGTTCTATTCTGTTCTATTCTGTTCTATTCTGTTCTATTCTGTTCTATTCTATTCTGTTCTGTTCTATTCTGTTCTATTCTGTTCTGTTCTGTTCTATTCTGTTCTGTTATGACATTTTGTTCTGCTGGTAGCTACACACACCAGTCTCCACCATCACTATCAATTTTTCCATGACAGATTAAATCATTTATGCTGTTCACCACACACAGTGTGTGACATTCCCTCACTGTATATAATTTACTGGCCACTGTTGGCATGCCTCAGTTCACAACCATGCACTTCTGTCCTAATAAGTTTATACACAAAAATATTAGCAGCACAACTGTCTCGATGGACAATGGATGTAGATATCACTTCTTCTCAGCATAAAATCCTCAAATGTGCTACTACAACTACATGTAGTACAAGTAAGAATGAAACTCAGAACCCACTGCTGGCATGGAGCATTTAACAGCTGTTAACAGCCACCGACTTCGCCTAGAACAAGCTTGCAGTTCCACCCAGCCAGCACACACCACTTCAGTCTTCACATAAGACAAACTTCCTGTCTACCTGCCGAACACTGGGTGGTCGTGTTGATGTGAACGTTGGAGTAGGTCATCAGATTCTGCCTCAAGATCGACCAGGACTGTTTGCCTTTACCGTGGGTGAACCCAAGATGGGGCCAACACAGCAATCTACTGTGCAAATATACCCTCTCCATGCTACATCTACAGCTGTCCACCCAGGTCTCACCCAGAAACTGACTCAGGAAGTCAGTCATTCAATCATCCCCAACAGCTGTGCTCAAGTAATATTCAGCAACCCATATTGTACAGGGAATCTCTCCCCTTGCACAAACTAGATCTCCTCTTGGAGACTAGGTTTAAAAAAGGATGTAGAATTCATTCCATTCAGTGCATTTCAAACTATTACTTTTCAACATGTAAGCACGTGCGTGCATGCACACACACACACACACTTACACTTACACACACACACACACACACACACACACACACACACATACACACACACACATGCGCACAAACACAAACACACACACACACACAAACACACACACACACACAAACACACACACACAAACACACACACACAAACGCACACACTCCTTCTGACCATAATCAAATCTTTTCATACATCACTCTCATTTATGATTCATACTTATGTGAAACAAAGATGCCCATAACAAAAGCATTGTATCTAATGATATCCATAGGAATGTTTCAATCTACAGTCATACACAAAGTATAATAAAGAAGAAAAAACCCAATATGTATGTCTTGTTTGGTATGTATTCATGTTAAGACCCAGACATCAATAGGGCAAATGTCAACTACAGAATAACTAACCCAAACATATTTATTGCCCAACCCCAACCCCCAAAAAAGTTGTGAATATGGTAACAAGGAAAATAAAAGTGAGGGTTAGTAGGTCCGCCTTTTTTTTTTAATAGAAGAGGCCAAAATGAACATAAATCTTCTTTAACTGAAAACTCATTTTAGATGTAAATAGTGGACTCCCTGAATGCTTGTAGGGCAGGGAAGATGGGATGGCATGCTGTTTGTTGTCTACTGTCATTTTTGTTCTTTTATGATTTTAAAAAACCTCTCCGTTGGCAGGAACAAATAGATCTGGTCGAGTTTCTATAACTACAGCATCTGTTTTGGGGGCCTGCTGACAATTATAAATGAAAAACAAATGTACTCATCATTTAAAAGTCAATAAAAATGAACCACAAAGTAAGCAACATTTCTATAACATTTCCTGGAATCCCGGATAAGTATACATATCATATAGATCAAAGCAACAAGGAAAAATCAGAACCCATCATGTGATGTAGGAAATGTAACCCATCAACTCATCATGTGATGTAGGGTATGTAACCCATCAACTCATCATGTGATGTAGGGTATGTAACCCATCAACTCATTGTATGATGTAGGGTATGTAACCCATCAACTCATCATGTGATGTAGGGTATATAACCCATCAACTCATCATGTGATGTAGGGTATGTAACCCATCAACTCATCATGTGATGTAGGGAATGAGACCCATCAACTCATCATATGATGTAGGGTATATAACCCATCAACTCATCATGTGATGTAGGGTATGTAACCCATCAACTCATTGTATGATGTAGGGTATATAACCCACCAACTCATCATGTGATGTAGGGTATATAACCCATCAACTCATTGTATGATGTAGGGTATATAACCCACCAACTCATCATGTGATGTAGGGTATATAACCCATCAACTCATTGTATGATGTAGGGTATATAACCCACCAACTCATCATGTGATGTAGGGTATATAACCCATCAACTCATTGTATGATGTAGGGTATATAACCCACCAACTCATCATGTGATGTAGGGTATATAACCCATCAACTCATTGTGTGATGTAGGGTATATAACCCACCAACTCATCATGTGATGTAGGGTATGTAACCCATCAACTCATTGTATGATGTAGGGTATATAACCCATCAACTCATCATGTGATGTAGGGTATATAACCCATCAACTCATCATGTGATGTAGGGTATGTAACCCATCAACTCATTGTATGATGTAGGGTATATAACCCATCAACTCATCATGTGATGTAGGGTATGTAACCCATCAACTCATTGTATGATGTAGGGAATGAGACCCATCAACTCATCATGTGATGTAGGGTATGTAACCCATCAACTCATTGTGTGATGTAGGGAATGAGACCCATCAACTCATCATGTGATGTAGGGTATGTAACCCATCAACTCATTGTGTGATGTAGGGAGTGAGACCCATCAACTCATCATGTGATGTAGGGTATGCAACCCATCAACTCATCATGTGATGTAGGGTATGTAACCCATCAACGTAGAGGTAAGGAGCCGGTGTCAGACTATACAAAGTTCACCTGGAAAAAAAGAAAACAGAAAAAAATGACCGGAGTCTGACCAATTGTATTCTCTCGTGAGAGAAGTGGGCCCTGAAGAGGGCCGTTACTAGAGCAGTCGTAGGCTTCTAGAGCAGTCGTAGGCGAGCTTTCGGAGGGGATCCTCCTTCTTCAGGCCAAGTGATACAGGACTGGCAGGCGTAGGGTTTAAATAGGGCACTGGCGGAGGCTCGTGCAACGCAAGTCCCCCGAGAAAAGCAGGAGTGGACATGTGCTCACCCCCGTAGAAGGACCGTCCACACCGCAGAGAACACGGGGAACCCGTGCCACAGAACAGGGCGGGCTCAACGGTAGTGAGCCATGAAGCCCGTGTCTCTGTTGAGCCCGGTGTGCTGCGTGCCAAACCTGATGATGAGTCTCTGCTCCATAACCCGACGTTGGTGGAGGTCGTGCAAGCCGCCCCTCAGCACGCTCACGAGCATGTCAGCGGGTGAGTGGTCGGACAGGTTGAAGTGTACGCTGACTGGGAGGGGCGACAGGTTTCTGATGGTGGCGCTGTGCCCGTTCATCCGTTGGCGGAGTCGCTGACCAGTCTCTCCGATGTACCAAGCGTCAGGGCATCCTCTGCGGCACCTGATGAGATATACCAAATCTCTGGAATGGCAGGTATGCTTGCCTCTGACGTGGTGTACGGTCTGGCCCCTGGTAATCGTCGTCTCCGTGCAGATGATCGCGCACGTGGAACACCGCG
>JAWQFJ010028852.1:0-5000 GCA_034096865.1 Theodoxus fluviatilis
TGTTGCTCAGTTAGAAGCTGTTGCAGTCTCTGTATCTGCCCACTAGTTGCTGCAGTTAGAAGGCTGTTGCAGTCTCTGTATCTGTCCACTAGTTGCTGCAGTTAGAAGGCTGTTGCAGTCTCTGTATCTGCCCACTAGTTGCTGCAGTTAGAAGGCTGTTGCAGTCTCTGTATCTGTCCACTAGTTGCTGCAGTTAGAAGGCTGTTGCAGTCTCTGTATCTGCCCACTAGTTGCTGCAGTTAGAAGGCTGTTGCAGTCTCTGTATCTGTCCACTAGTTGCTGCAGTTAGAAGGCTGTTGCAGTCTCTGTATCTGCCCACTAGTTGCTGCAGTTAGAAGGCTGTTGCAGTCTCTGTATCTGTCCACTAGTTGCTGCAGTTAGAAGGCTGTTGCAGTCTCTGTATCTGCCCACTAGTTGCTGCAGTTAGAAGGCTGTTGCAGTCTCTGTATCTGTCCACTAGTTGCTGCAGTTAGAAGGCTGTTGCAGTCTCTGTATCTGCCCACTAGTTGCTGCAGTTAGAAGGCTGTTGCAGTCTCTGTATCTGTCCACTAGTTGCTGCAGTTAGAAGGCTGTTGCAGTCTCTGTATCTGCCCACTAGTTGCTGCAGTTAGAAGGCTGTTGCAGTCTCTGTATCTGTCCACTAGTTGCTGCAGTTAGAAGGCTGTTGCAGTCTCTGTATCTGCCCACTAGTTGCTGCAGTTAGAAGGCTGTTGCAGTCTCTGTATCTGCCCACTAGTTGCTGCAGTTAGAAGGCTGTTGCAGTCTCTGTATCTGCCCACTAGTTGCTGCAGTTAGAAGGCTGTTGCAGTCTCTGTATCTGTCCACTAGTTGCTGCAGTTAGAAGGCTGTTGCAGTCTCTGTATCTGCCCACTAGTTGCTGCAGTTAGAAGGCTGTTGCAGTCTCTGTATCTGCCCACTAGTTGCTGCAGTTAGAAGGCTGTTGCAGTCTCTGTATCTGCCCACTAGTTGCTGCAGTTAGAAGGCTGTTGCAGTCTCTGTATCTGTCCACTAGTTGCTGCAGTTAGAAGGCTGTTGCAGTCTCTGTATCTGCCCACTAGTTGCTGCAGTTAGAAGGCTGTTGCAGTCTCTGTATCTGCCCACTAGTTGCTGCAGTTAGAAGGCTGTTGCAGTCTCTGTATCTGCCCACTAGTTGCTGCAGTTAGAAGGCTGTTGCAGTCTCTGTATCTGCCCACTAGTTGCTGCAGTTAGAAGGCTGTTGCAGTCTCTGTATCTGTCCACTAGTTGCTGCAGTTAGAAGGCTGTTGCAGTCTCTGTATCTGCCCACTAGTTGCTGCAGTTAGAAGGCTGTTGCAGTCTCTGTATCTGCCCACTAGTTGCTGCAGTTAGAAGGCTGTTGCAGTCTCTGTATCTGCCCACTAGTTGCTGCAGTTAGAAGGCTGTTGCAGTCTCTGTATCTGCCCACTAGTTGCTGCAGTTAGAAGGCTGTTGCAGTCTCTGTATCTGCCCACTAGTTGCTGCAGTTAGAAGGCTGTTGCAGTCTCTGTATCTGCCCACTAGTTGCTGCAGTTAGAAGGCTGTTGCAGTCTCTGTATCTGCCCACTAGTTGCTGCAGTTAGAAGGCTGTTGCAGTCTCTGTATCTGCCCACTAGTTGCTGCAGTTAGAAGGCTGTTGCAGTCTCTGTATCTGCCCACTAGTTGCTGCAGTTAGAAGGCTGTTGCAGTCTCTGTATCTGCCCACTAGTTGCTGCAGTTAGAAGGCTGTTGCAGTCTCTGTATCTGCCCACTAGTTGCTGCAGTTAGAAGGCTGTTGCAGTCTCTGTATCTGCCCACTAGTTGCTGCAGTTAGAAGGCTGTTGCAGTCTCTGTATCTGCCCACTAGTTGCTGCAGTTAGAAGGCTGTTGCAGTCTCTGTATCTGCCCACTGGTTGCTGCAGTTAGAAGGCTGTTGCAGTCTCTGTATCTGCCCACTAGTTGCTGCAGTTAGAAGGCTGTTGCAGTCTCTGTATCTGCCCACTGGTTGCTGCAGTTAGAAGGCTGTTGCAGTCTCTGTATCTGTCCACTAGTTGCTGCAGTTAGAAGGCTGTTGCAGTCTCTGTATCTGCCCACTGGTTGCTGCAGTTAGAAGGCTGTTGCAGTCTCTGTATCTGCCCACTGGTTGCTGCAGTTAGAAGGCTGTTGCAGTCTCTGTATCTGTCCACTAGTTGCTGCAGTTAGAAGGCTGTTGCAGTCTCTGTATCTGTCCACTAGTTGCTGCAGTTAGAAGGCTGTTGCAGTCTCTGTATCTGTCCACTAGTTGCTGCAGTTAGAAGGCTGTTGCAGTCTCTGTATCTGCCCACTAGTTGCTGCAGTTAGAAGGCTGTTGCAGTCTCTGTATCTGTCCACTAGTTGCTGCAGTTAGAAGGCTGTTGCAGTCTCTGTATCTGCCCACTAGTTGCTGCAGTTAGAAGGCTGTTGCAGTCTCTGTATCTGCCCACTGGTTGCTGCAGTTAGAAGGCTGTTGCAGTCTCTGTATCTGTCCACTAGTTGCTGCAGTTAGAAGGCTGTTGCAGTCTCTGTATCTGTCCACTAGTTGCTGCAGTTAGAAGGCTGTTGCAGTCTCTGTATCTGCCCACTAGTTGCTGCAGTTAGAAGGCTGTTGCAGTCTCTGTATCTGTCCACTAGTTGCTGCAGTTAGAAGGCTGTTGCAGTCTCTGTATCTGCCCACTGGTTGCTGCAGTTAGAAGGCTGTTGCAGTCTCTGTATCTGCCCACTGGTTGCTGCAGTTAGAAGGCTGTTGCAGTCTCTGTATCTGCCCACTGGTTGCTGCAGTTAGAAGGCTGTTGCAGTCTCTGTATCTGCCCACTGGTTGCTGCAGTTAGAAGGCTGTTGCAGTCTCTGTATCTGCCCACTGGTTGCTGCAGTTAGAAGGCTGTTGCAGTCTCTGTATCTGCCCACTGGTTGCTGCAGTTAGAAGGCTGTTGCAGTCTCTGTATCTGCCCACTGGTTGCTGCAGTTAGAAGGCTGTTGCAGTCTCTGTATCTGCCCACTAGTTGCTGCAGTTAGAAGGCTGTTGCAGTCTCTGTATCTGCCCACTGGTTGCTGCAGTTAGAAGGCTGTTGCAGTCTCTGTATCTGTCCACTAGTTGCTGCAGTTAGAAGGCTGTTGCAGTCTCTGTATCTGCCCACTGGTTGCTGCAGTTAGAAGGCTGTTGCAGTCTCTGTATCTGCCCACTGGTTGCTGCAGTTAGAAGGCTGTTGCAGTCTCTGTATCTGCCCACTAGTTGCTGCAGTTAGAAGGCTGTTGCAGTCTCTGTATCTGCCCACTGGTTGCTGCAGTTAGAAGGCTGTTGCAGTCTCTGTATCTGCCCACTGGTTGCTGCAGTTAGAAGGCTGTTGCAGTCTCTGTATCTGCCCACTAGTTGCTGCAGTTAGAAGGCTGTTGCAGTCTCTGTATCTGCCCACTGGTTGCTGCAGTTAGAAGGCTGTTGCAGTCTCTGTATCTGCCCACTGGTTGCTGCAGTTAGAAGGCTGTTGCAGTCTCTGTATCTGCCCACTGGTTGCTGCAGTTAGAAGGCTGTTGCAGTCTCTGTATCTGCCCACTGGTTGCTGCAGTTAGAAGGCTGTTGCAGTCTCTGTATCTGCCCACTGGTTGCTGCAGTTAGAAGGCTGTTGCAGTCTCTGTATCTGCCCACTAGTTGCTGCAGTTAGAAGGCTGTTGCAGTCTCTGTATCTGCCCACTGGTTGCTGCAGTTAGAAGGCTGTTGCAGTCTCTGTATCTGCCCACTGGTTGCTGCAGTTAGAAGGCTGTTGCAGTCTCTGTATCTGCCCACTGGTTGCTGCAGTTAGAAGGCTGTTGCAGTCTCTGTATCTGCCCACTGGTTGCTGCAGTTAGAAGGCTGTTGCAGTCTCTGTATCTGTCCACTGGTTGCTGCAGTTAGAAGGCTGTTGCAGTCTCTGTATCTGTCCACTAGTTGCTGCAGTTAGAAGGCTGTTGCAGTCTCTGTATCTGCCCACTAGTTGCTGCAGTTAGAAGGCTGTTGCAGTCTCTGTATCTGCCCACTGGTTGCTGCAGTTAGAAGGCTGTTGCAGTCTCTGTATCTGCCCACTAGTTGCTGCAGTTAGAAGGCTGTTGCAGTCTCTGTATCTGCCCACTGGTTGCTGCAGTTAGAAGGCTGTTGCAGTCTCTGTATCTGCCCACTAGTTGCTGCAGTTAGAAGGCTGTTGCAGTCTCTGTATCTGCCCACTAGTTGCTGCAGTTAGAAGGCTGTTGCAGTCTCTGTATCTGCCCACTAGTTGCTGCAGTTAGAAGGCTGTTGCAGTCTCTGTATCTGCCCACTAGTTGCTGCAGTTAGAAGGCTGTTGCAGTCTCTGTATCTGCCCACTAGTTGCTGCAGTTAGAAGGCTGTTGCAGTCTCTGTATCTGCCCACTAGTTGCTGCAGTTAGAAGGCTGTTGCAGTCTCTGTATCTGCCCACTAGTTGCTGCAGTTAGAAGGCTGTTGCAGTCTCTGTATCTGCCCACTAGTTGCTGCAGTTAGAAGGCTGTTGCAGTCTCTGTATCTGCCCACTAGTTGCTGCAGTTAGAAGGCTGTTGCAGTCTCTGTATCTGCCCACTAGTTGCTGCAGTTAGAAGGCTGTTGCAGTCTCTGTATCTGCCCACTAGTTGCTGCAGTTAGAAGGCTGTTGCAGTCTCTGTATCTGCCCACTAGTTGCTGCAGTTAGAAGGCTGTTGCAGTCTCTGTATCTGCCCACTAGTTGCTGCAGTTAGAAGGCTGTTGCAGTCTCTGTATCTGCCCACTAGTTGCTGCAGTTAGAAGGCTGTTGCAGTCTCTGTATCTGCCCACTGGTTGCTGCAGTTAGAAGGCTGTTGCAGTCTCTGTATCTGCCCACTAGTTGCTGCAGTTAGAAGGCTGTTGCAGTCTCTGTATCTGCCCACTAGTTGCTGCAGTTAGAAGGCTGTTGCAGTCTCTGTATCTGCCCACTGGTTGCTGCAGTTAGAAGGCTGTTGCAGTCTCTGTATCTGTCCACTGGTTGCTGCAGTTAGAAGGCTGTTGCAGTCTCTG
>JAWQFJ010028852.1:12500-17500 GCA_034096865.1 Theodoxus fluviatilis
TGAGGAGAAGTTTGATAATAACGTCAATAATGACGTCACTTTTTTTCCTTTTTCTGTGCTTTGCAATGATTGATACACAAATCATTACAATGAACAAGAAGGGCAAAGCCCATACGACGCACATGCTTGACCTTGACCTTTATAATGACCTTGACCTTCAGGTGACCTTCAAGGTCAAGGCCAATCAACTACACCTAGCAATGACATCATACACTAAACTAAGGAATGCTTTACACATTTTTCCTACCAAAATACATGTGGCCTTGACCCAAGGTCAAGGTCATTCAAGGTCATGCAACACAAAGCTGTTAATTCAAGACATAGAAAGCACAATGGTGCTTATTGGCACTTTCTACCATGAGATATGGTCACTTTTAGTGGTTCACTACCCCATTTTGGTCACATTTCATTAGGGTCAAAGTGACCTTCACCTTGATGATATGTGACCAAATGTATCTCATGATGAAGGTATAACATGTGCCCCACATAATTATTAAGTTTGAAACAGTTATCTTCCATAGTTCAGGGTCAAGGTCGCTTCAAAATATGTATACAATCCAACTTTGAAGAGCTCCTGTGACCTTGACCTTGAAGCAAGGTCAACCTAACTGGTATCAAAAAATAGGGGTTACTTTGCCCTATATACCATGTATAGGTGAGGTATCAAATCTTAAACACTTCAGAGGAAATTGAGAAAATGTGAAAAATGGCTGTTTTTTAGACAACATTTATGGCTCCTGCGACCTTGACCTTGAAGCAAGGTCAAGTCACTATGTATTTTTTTGAGGCCTTGTCATCATACACCATCATGCCAAATTGGGTGTTGATAGACTTAATAGTCTCTGAGAAAAATCCAACGTTTAAGTTTTTTACGCCCGGACGGACGGACGGACGACACGGGTGAGTACATAGACTCACTTTTGCTTCGCATGTGAGTCAAAAAGAGAATGAGCAGTGAGCAAATGCAGCAATATTTATATAGATTTAAGCTGTTGCCTTTCTCGCGGTAAAGCGCACGGATAGACTGTTACCAAAGTTGGGAATAATGGTGATAATCAAACAGATTATTGCATGCCTTTGTAAGAAAAGGTGCAATCTTGTCGCCTGCTAACATGGAAATTTCGCCAAGAATCTCATCGAGAACAGTTGACTTTCCCGCCGTGATATTCTGCATAGATGATGTTCCTAGCACAGAGGGGACATGAACGAGCGAATGAATGAATGAATGAATGAAGAAAGGAAGCAACGAAGAAATAGCAGAAAGAGAGAACGAATATATTCATGAATAACATTAATTTTTCCTCATGCAATGATGTGTAGGCTATTTGATGTCGTTGAGCACGAACAATCACCAGAGCTGATTAGAGAAAAAGTAGGCCTGCATGTAAGTCAAGTAACGAGTTTTCGCCTTTTCCGAATGGCGAGGGTAGATACCATGATTATTTTTTTTAACTCACAGCCCACAGGGGAATAGACACAAACATTTTCTGTCTCTGGACTGGGACCGAACCCGCAACCTGCCAGGAAACATCCTTGTGCTCTGACCCATGAGCCACTGAGGTCCTGGACAAACTCTGCAGGGCGCGTTGCTTAGCCTACCTAGTTGGCAAGTTATTGGCCGGTGTCAACATTTGTTAAACATTTGACTGCCTTCACATTTACTTTGATCGTGTTAACACATGGTGACACCAGCCTGTTCTTTGCAATATCTTGCAAGGTTCCTAGCGTAAGCAATGCACCCTTCGACTAACTTTTCAAGGTCGCGCGCCTAACCTGCCTAGTTGGCAAATAAAAGGCCGATGACAACATGTGTCAGACATTAGACTGCCTCTACATTTACTTTCATCATGTTGACACATTTTGACACCGGCCTATTCCTCGCAAGATCTTGCAAGGATCCTTGCGTGAGCAACGCGCCCCCGATCTACATCGCGAATGTACAGACGTCACCAATATTTGACGTCATCATTTCTAGCCTTGCGTGCCCAAACAGCAGAGGATTCCCACAAACGCCTGCTAGCATTAACCAGCGGTCATATCTCTCTCCATCGTTGTTCAGCCCGTCCTGAGGGTAGATCAGGAATCAGGGGTAAAGTGTAAAGCGGTTTGAGCACCGATCAATGGTGGAAAGTCATTACATAAAAACCGCTGGCGCTGAACCACCAGGTTTTGGCATATATTTTTAAAAAAGATCGGGTTCGAATCCGTAACCTCTCGAGAAAAGATGGGGAAAAAACACACACACACAAAAACACAAAAAACCAGGTCAGATTTGAACCCACAACCTCTCGAAAAAAAGAGAGAAAAAAGAAGTTTCAGCGCAGAATCGAACCTGGACACACATGACCAAGAGTTCCACGCTCTACCAACTGTGCCATTGGAGAACTATATGATTGAGTGTTTGTAACGCATTTATAACGTTCTTTTCCGTAAAATCCCTAGGTTGGTATTTTGCACTGTAAATTGTAGAAAAATGGATGATAGTTCATGAAATTTGAGTGGTCTTGTATATTTTAGGATACTCAAGTTGGAGCGGCCGCGCGGGTGGACAATTTTGACTGTAAAACGGTATTTCTTTAGCAAAGGCGATTTTTTTTCTGGGGAGAATCAGGCTGCAAAATTCTCGCACCTTTGCCCAGCACAAAATATTGTACAATCCTGGCGTGGTTTATGTCCGGCAACTGTGTTTTTTTTGACAGATCACAAACTGTTTGGTATTTCATATGGATCTAACCCACCAACGTCAATAGTCTTCTCGTATTACCGCTTTTTTGCGTCTGCTGGTAGACGTTCAACATAAGAAGCCATTGTTTTGTGAAAGTAGGAAAGATAACTCTGTTTGACTCGCATTTCGCAATTCCATCAATTGACATCTCAAGAGGGGGGGGGGGGGGGGTCGAGTTTACGACCTACATAAATCACTTTCTTTTCAAACCTCGATTCTAAAAATTTGATACATTCAATCGGACCTAACTTCCAGTACGTGTGCAAAATGTCAAGGAAATCCGTCTAGCAGTTTTTGAGATATCAGCCGTTAAGTTGGGACTGACAGGCAGACATACAGATAAAATTACATCACGTTATTGATGACGTCACACATTTTGCATTTCGCCATTCCGCCAAATGACTATTTAGGGAGGTGCTTTCGAGTTTACGACCTTAAAAAACCACTTTCTCTTCAAACCTGGAGGGATAAAATCACACCTTTATCTTTCCCTTTACCTTTTATTCTGCAGTTTAGAACCGGACACCGAATGACCGATTTTGTGTCGGTCAAAGTAATTGGAGCGTTCTGGTCAGAATTTACCTCATTCTGTGAACTCGAGTCAGGCGAAGTATCTAGTGGACTAGAATGGATTTACCTTTGATGTCTTGCACAACAGGGATTATTTCAATCAGGTTAATGTTCATTTTAGCGTCCGGTAGCAGGGTTACCTTTCGAGTTGCACCCACTGAGTGCTCAAAGTGCATATTCACCCGCTGGTTATTGGGTTGCTCTTTCCATCACTCGAACGCCATCTCAGCTCTCTGGAGACCATTACAAACCAGGCTGAAAATGAACTAGACAAAGTTATTTTGTACATTTTCCAAGCTCAGCCCTCGCAGCTACCCGCTTTACTCCGGTTTGGGGAGAATCCATGTCAGTAAAGCATCATACATATACAGATACTGTATTCGCCTTTTCAGGAATGTATCTCGTCCAGTACATACATGTATAAGACACAAGTGTTATGACCAAAAAATATGTACATACATAAAGTTGTTAAAAATATTAAGTCTTTTTTAATAAATGGAAACAGTGAAAAACAGTGTGACTATTTACAAAAGTAAAGACAACAATATTCATGGCTCATTTCTTAGTCTGTTTTATCTCCACTGCTCAATCCCCTACCTTTCCCCGACATCCCCCTACCCCATCCCCACCCCGTCCTTCCTCCCTCCTCTGCACTGGTTGCTGTTCACTGATGTTGTAAAGAATGAACTTTGCCCCTTTAGACGTTCGGTCTGGCCGTGTTTAAGAGTTTTATGGAGTCGGAGACGAATTATTTCCTAAACCTCTCCGTTCGAGAGTGCAAGAAGTGTGTTTAAAAATGAAAGACCGTTATATATCCCTATCATCTGGTGCCAAGTCTACATCGCTTCGATTGTCGCTGACCATGTGTGAATTGTGATTGGACATCACAAAACCAGCACTAACTCCAATATGTTTCGACAGGATGGAAGGAAAGGGAAGTTTCTATGTATAATGTCACTTTTACTTTGTCTTGCCTTGCTTTGCTTTGCTTTGCTTTGCTTTGCTTTGCTTTGCTTTGCTTTGCTTTGCTTTGCCTTGCCTTGCCTTGCCTTGCTTTGCCTTGCTTTGCTTTGCTTTGCTTTGCTTTGCCTTGCTTTGCCTTGCTTTGCTTTGCTTGCTTTGCTTTGCTTTGCTTTGCTTTGCTTTGCCTTGCCTTGCCTTGCCTTGCCTTGCCTTGCTTTGCCTTGCCTTGCTTTGCTTTGCTTTTCCTTGCTTTGCTTTGCTTTGCCCTGCTTTGGCACGTCATAGACGTTGAACCAACGCTGACACTGCCACACAGAGGGGTAGTATCACATCCCTCCACACTCACACACACACTTTTCAATCTGTGAATCTGTCGGCTTCCGTGTCTAGGGGTTTTGCTAGTGGAAGGGGGCGATAATTATTTCACTCTCTCTCAATCCACACTTATAAAACAACCTCAAGTTTCATTCAAGATGATTGAATTTAATGAAACTCAATGATGACAAATTCATACTCAATGTAATAAGAATTAAAAAATCAATCAATTCTGTCAGTCTACTCTCTGAGACTGAAAAGGTAGAGGATTATTCCACTGACTCAAAACCAAAATTGACTCAAGTTACTCACAAGTTCAAGCAGATGGGCGAAAACTGTTCTCGGATCTCCATTGAAGAAACTTCTGTCCAAAACGATATCCACTCAGGAATTGGCATTCACAAGTACACTCTCTCTCATGGCTCTC
>JAWQFJ010028852.1:22500-40447 GCA_034096865.1 Theodoxus fluviatilis
CCATTTCAACACAAACATTTATTTTATCGAATAAACGCGTGTTTATTGCCTCAACAAAAGTAAGCTACGAGTTTCGTGCGAAATAGTCTTAGAACTATTTTAGCGGCGTATATCAGGGAGCAGATCGATTATCCCACAAGCCTCTCGTGTGACCCTCATTTGAAATTTTCGGACGAAATCCTTCCATCACGTGATGTCAACTGTGTTAGAGACTGTTTCGCCGGCAGGAGAAGTCTCTAGTGGACTACAATGCTTCGTCCCTGCCTCGACGTCTGGCAGTGGATCTCCAAGACTCAGGGGCTGGGGCGGCCTTCATGCCCCCTCCTGATGGAGTCTGGAGAATATTGCGGCAATAAGTTTTATCGCTGGAATCGGTAGCCGCTGACGTCGCAACTGAGGACCATGATGATGCCGGAGGTACTTTGTTTTCCTCCAGCGCATGTTGGGGAGCACATGCGACCTCAACCTCATCCCTCACATCTGCCACTTTTTGTTCACAGCGGAACAAGATATCAGAGAATACACGAAAACAGTCTGCTAAGGTGGTTTCTTTCAAGTTGGACCGGTGCTGCTGAGCAGAAAGCTTGGTACCCTGCCATACACCCCCTTACAGGTGGCGCCCTGAGGAGATGAGAGTCACTGGACCTTAGATATTTGGGGGGTGAGGGGCTGAGGGGATGAAGGTGGTGGTGAGTGCCAAGTTCGTGTGCTGAGCAGCTGCTCCAGATATGATGGAGCGGCGAGACTGACCTGTCAGCATTGAACATTTTTCGGAGAATGATGAAGGCTCTACGCCGTCTTACAGGAGGTCAGTGAAGTTTGCAGAGCAGCGGAGTCATCCGACAGTCCCTCTGTCGCCAGTGATGAGGCGTGCTGCTCCGTTATGGATGGCCTGCAGTCGATCCAGGTGTGTCATGGGAATGCCTTCAAGCCTATTCCCACTGAACGAGCATGTAGCGAGCACACAGCGAGAACAAGCCGAGCGTGGTCATCGGGCGACTACCGAGCGCATTGCTCGCACTGCCTAGAGGCGGCTCCAACGTCATTTCCTGTGCACTGAGCGACCTTGTTTGTGTGCGACACGTCCCCAAACACTTTATTTTCACGGTACAAACGCACAAGGTGGTCCACTGCGTCGCCAACAGCAAAATCCCAGGACGTTGCAGACTGGTAATTGCGCTACGTCACACGTCTGCTTTGCAGTGATTGACTGTCGCCAGCGAACCGCTCGCGCGAAGTCGAACCTTCAGGCAGCTCGCGAAACGTGCTCGCTCAGTGAGCATCAGCCTTCAGGCGGACTGGGACGGCGGAATAATAAATAAGCTATTGAGACTGCCCATGTTTGGGGAGAGAGGCCCCAGACTACCTTGTCATGACGAAAAGACAAAGTTGTTCTTTGTAGAACCCGCTTAGGACATACTGACACATTCCTATCTTTCACGATCGTAGCCTCCGCCACAATGTTATTCATGTCAATCGGCTTTCAACCAGTCGAGTTCTATACATTTTCATGCAGATGTCGAAGCAAATGGTTCCTTAGAATGAAGTGTATCGCGAATCATGCGTCACTTGTAGCAACAACGCAAGTTAAATGTGAATTAGTACTATTTGTGCTAGAAAAGGCTTGTTTAGATCTGAATAAATGGACCCTGGTCCATCGGCCTGGGTCGCCGCTTTGGAAGCTCGGCGCCGCCCCTGGCTGGTATGCTTGAGCTGGAAAGAATCCAGAGCCCTCTCGTCCCAGGGATTGACCCGCGGCTCTGCGCCTCGCACACAATCACACGCCAAAGCCTGCTCGCCTACATCCGCCTGTCAGAGGACAGGGTTTCACTAGGCGCGTAGAGGTTGAGGAGCTGAAGGGAGTATCGAGCGGCCTCGATCATGTGCTGTGCTTTGCATAGGCACCGGGTCATGAATGAATTAATGAATGAATGAATGAATGAATGAATGAATGAATGAATGAATGAATGAATGAATGAATGAATGAATGAATGAATGAATGAATGAATGAATGAATGAATGAATGAATGTGGATTGTCAGCCTCTCAGTCTGAAAAGACTATAAAAAGCCAGAAGGTTGAATTAAAACTCCCTACAAAATGGTTACATAAAGACAGGTAAATACGCTTTCATAACAAGCTAAAAACAGAGACTAGATAGTCACAAAAAAGACTTTGATCAAAGTTGGTTATTAAGACCACCACCAAAAAAAAATGTCAAAGAATATTACAGACAAGGGATGTTTAAATATATCTCAGAGAGAACTTGATTGTTAACATTTTTGTCCGCCGACAATACAGCTGGGGCAAAAGATAAAGGTAAAGGTAAAGGTGTGATTTTATATAGCGACTTTCCACCATTGATCGGTGCTCAAACCGCTTTACACTTTACACCAGAATGTGCCCCACAGTCAGCTTGCGCTCACAGGCGAGACACTCTGGTGGAGGCTCATACCGCAACGCATATGACTTTGTTAAATAGGAATGGCTGATCCTGGACTGACATAGGACAACCTCGTCACACCTGGACAGAGAAGGCGAGTGATGTCGCTTCCTTCAAGCAGGCGACACCTCACGAAGCTAGCTCGTCACACTGTTGTCCCAGTCGATCGCACATATATTAACATTATATTTGCAATGTTGGGAGTGAGGTCGCTCGCGGGCACCCGTCCAGGGGAAGGAGGAAGGGAGGGGGCAGACCTGGCAGCTTGATCTGCCCCCACATTCCCAGGAATGCCAACTTGGCTGGGAACCCAGAAGACAAACCTCAGAGCTCAAAGAGATGGCGGAAAATCATGCCAGAAAAGACGAGAGATAGTTCTACTCTGCAGATCCTGCAGTGCAGAGAGAACCATGGCCCTCCGCATTCCACGGTCCTTGAAAACTTCTAGGGCCATCTCTACCGCAGGCAGCTCTGCAGAGTAGACGTAAGCTTCCTCTGGCAGACGAATACAAAAAGCAGAATCGCGGGCGATAGCGGCTGCCACCACACGGTTCCTATCCCTTGAACCGTCAGTATCAAAGTGCAAACTATTAAACGTAATAATAATAATAATAATAATAATAATAATAATAATAATAATAATAATAATAATAATAATAATAATAATAATAATAATAATAATAATAATAATAATAATAATAATAATAATAATAATAATAACAATAATAATAATAATAATACGATAATTTATAACGCGCACATATCTCACCACTTAGGCGACTCAAGGCGCGCACGCACACATTCACACCCATAAAGAAAAAATACACACCCTAATACAAAACATTATGGCAGGTGCAAACATGCACACAACAATCAAACATAACATAAGATAATAATTACAATATATACTAACGTACATGGCTTGCTTTGGTACCAGGTTTGCATTGCATCAGTGTGATGGATGATATGGTGGAGTTTACTCTTGCTCCGTTTTGGGAAAAAGGAAGGTTTTTAGGCTAGATTTAAAAGAAGCTAAGGTTGGTTTCTGACGAAGGCTGATAGGTAGTGCGTTCCATTGGGAGGGCGCTTGGAATGTGAAGGAGCGCCCGCCTCTGGTTGTGAGTCTCTGTGGCGGGATGTCGAGTCTGAGAGTGTCTAGAGAAGAGCGGAGTGATCGGACAGGTTTACAGAGTTTGAGAGAGGTAGACAGATAGGAAGGAGCAAGATTGTTGAGGCATTTGTATGTGAGCGTGTTGAGCTTGTATTTGATTCTGTCTGAAATAGGTAGCCAATGGAGGTCATGTAGCATGGGGGTGATGTGGTCTTTCTTTTTCTTCTTTAGTATAAGGCGTGCAGAGGAGTTTTGAATGCGCTGTAAACGCGAGATAGAACAATAGGGGAGTCCAGCAAAAAGAGAGT
The DNA here is from genome assembly GCA_034096865.1 of Theodoxus fluviatilis. Taxonomy (NCBI): domain Eukaryota; kingdom Metazoa; phylum Mollusca; class Gastropoda; order Cycloneritida; family Neritidae; genus Theodoxus; species Theodoxus fluviatilis. The sequence continues at coordinate 26,362 of JAWQFJ010028852.1, forward strand.
TACAGTAGTCGAGACGAGACAGAATAGTAGAAGTGACAAGTTTGGTTGCGGCGTCTTTGGTGAGATACTTGCGGATGGTGACAAGCGGCGGAGTTGAAAATAACAGGTGCTTGAGACTGAAGAGATGATTTTTTTCATTGAGAGAGTGTTGTCTAGGGTGACACCAATATTCTTGACAGAAGAAGACAGAGGGATGGATGAATCGGAGAGTTCAAGAGAAGTAGAGGAGGCTTTGGAGAGCTTGGAAGTGGTGCCTATCAGAATGGCTTCAGTTTGCTGCCGTTAAGTTGAAGCTTGTTTTCAGTCATCCAGTTCTGTACGTCGGTGATAGTGTCAGAGAGAGCAGATAGGAGAGAGTCAGCTTGATCAGGAGAAGAGTTGTTGTGGAGATGAGAGTCATCGGCAAAAGAGTGGTGGAGAACATTGTGTCTGTCAAAGATATGGTCGAGGGGTTGAGTGTAGAGGGTGAACAAAACAGACCCTACGGAATTAGGGTACACACGTATAACATCTCTCAAATTCTCTAAAAACTCCCTGAATTTATTGACATAAACAAAGTAAAATAAAAAAGTACCCTAGGTTCGAAATTCTGTCCAGCCGAAGATTTGCCGCAGCGATGTCCTTCTCAACTCCTATCCCCAACATGGCAATATAGTTGGGCTTGATCGCGTAAAGGTGCGGAAACCTCGACTGGACAACACAAGAAAAAGTGGGGTTGGACGGAGTTGAACATTATCGGATAACATACTGCAACGCAATCCTTTGCCGACGTAGTGAGAGGGGGATCTGTCTCTGCGCTTCCTCTTCTCTCCCAGTCTCCCCCAACCCATAACTGATGATGATGATGATGATGATGATGATGATGATGATGATGATGATGATTGATGATGATGATTGATGATTGATGATTGATGATTGATGATTGATGATTGATGGATAATGGATGATGGATGATGGATGATTGATGATTGATGATTGATGATTGATGATGATGATGATGATGATGATGATGATGATGATGATGATGACGACGACGATGACGATGACGATGATGATGACGATGATGATGATGATTGATGATGATTGATGATGATGTTGATGATGATGATGATGATGATGATGATGATGATGATGATGATGATAATAATAATAATAATAATAATTTATTATACTTATAAAGCGCCTTTCCCGAGGTTCTAAGCGCGTAACATATATACATACATATACAAAATAAACATACAACACACAGTCTATACATTTAGTCATCCAGTCATAGTCAAACACATGCATTTAGATGTACACAGTCAGACTGACAATATACTATACAAATATTTACACAGATGTCAAGATGTACGTGGGGGTAGAGGAGGGGGGGGGGGAGGGGTTGCGGCAGGATTCTAACGAATTCACAAGTAATATTGCTGAAAAAGGTAGGTTTTGAGGTTGGATTTGAAGGAAGAGATGGAGGTAGAGTGTCGGATATTGTGAGGGAGAGAATGATGATGATGATGACGATGATGATGATGGTGGTGGTGGTGGTGGTGATGATGATGATGATGATGATGATGATGATGATGATGATGATGATTGATGATGATGATGATGATGATGAGGATGATGATGATGATGATGATGATGATGATGATGATGATGATGATGATGATCAATGATGATTGATGATGATGATGATGACGATGATGATGATGATCGATGATGATTGATGATGATGAAATCTTTGTTTTTGTCCTTTTCAATGAAAATCGGTTTGGGGAATTTCATCCCCAGTCGCCGCAGTGCAGCACCCATAACCAGTTTTACTCCTCGGTAGGCGAGGCAATGTGGGTGACGCATCTTGTCCAGAGATGCAACTCTAGAATTTGTGCAGCTTTCAGTCACCACACCCATCAGCCACAATCGGCTGCAGGCAGAACGCTGGAACCGCTCGGCCACAGAGCCCCACATTGCACTTCCACAGAGAAAACTAACATCCAACAGCATTTCGTCCTTATATTTCGTCGAACACCGAGCTATCTATTCACTTTCACTTCATTCATTCGCAAACCTACATATATTTGTGCGGTATATTTCCTCATGGAAACAGCCGTGAATGCTACTCACTCTACATGAATTATTTCGCCACCATATTTCTCTAGCATTTCCTTACAGAAACAGCTGTGAATGTTAACGCTGAAACGTCCCACAGAAAGCTAGCATTCTGTCGCTCAAATGGTCTACGGGAAGGATGAATGAATGGATGAAGGTTTACGGCCTATCAGTCTTTGTAGGCTATCAAGTGTCATTGATCACAAAAGACATTAGAACGAGTTATAATAAGAGGACGACAAGCCACAATTTTCAGAGTTATTCGTTTTTAACGAAACACGAAGGGAGACGCGTTGGGTCAGTTCTTACTCCAAACCACAGATTAAAATGGTCTACGGGGCCGGCGCTCTATGTCCGTATGCCGGCAATCCCTTGTTCTTCCTGCCAGACATCTCAGGTTGCCTCGACCTTTCGTCCTTGACCTCCGTGTACCTTCTTTTTCTGTCTTCTTCCTTCGGCTTCCATTCCAGATGAACGCTTCTTGAAGAGCATGACGTATGTTTTGTCACAAGAAGTCTCATAAGGACGACTACTTGTATTAGAACAAGTGGTTTTAATGATCAACTTTGGTCTGTTTTCTTTTTTTTTCGTGTCTTTTTGCATTCTCGCCTGCCCCTGGGTGTCTGGCACACCGATTGCAGAGGTGGTGGAGTGCTTCCTCCGTCCTCCAAAGACCAGTCTGTCTTTGGCTTTTTCACTGCAGCCTCTGGAGGGGCAGAATGGAATTTGAAGCTGTTCTGTGAGTCAAAGACAGAGACAGAGAGAGAGAGAGAGAGAGAGAGAGAGAGAGAGAGAGAGAGAGAGAGAGAGAGAGAGAGAGAGAGAGAGAGAGAGAGAGAGAGAGAGAGAGAGAGAGAGAGAGAGCAAGGGCGGGGAGAAAAATAGGGGGAGAAAGAGAGGGGGGAGGGGAAGAGAGAGATATAAAAGGGGGAAAGCGAGAGGGAGGGAGGGAAGGAGGGAGAGGGAGGAAGAGAGAGAGAGGGAGAGCGGAGGAAGGGAGAGAGAGGGAGAGAGAGATTGAGGGAGATAGGAAGGGAAGGAGTGAGGGAGGGAGGAGGAGGAAGGGAGAGGGAGAGAAAGAGGAAAGGAGGGAGGAAGAAAAGATATAAGTATGGAGAGGGAGAATGTACGGACGATTAGTTTATTGGAAAGGCCGCCGGTACACTCCAAGTCAAAGTTGAACAAGCAATGCAATCAGAAATATAACATGTGATTTGTATGTGTCTGTGTCGTTTCCAATAGACATCTGTGTCTCATATTTCAGGAAAAAGCATTACATTCTGGTGGATTTTCACCTAATGACGTGTTGGAAAGCTTTGCACAAATACACACTGGTAGTCCCTAGTTCATTGTCATGACTAGAGAGAGTTATGATAGGAGTTTCAGTAGATAGAGCAAGACACAACAGCAGGTAGTGTTCTCTCATATTTTACAATGACAGGACATCCGATTCCCTACAGGGAATGAAATCCATCCTCATCTTTGCCTCCGCAAAGGAAGTTATGTTCGTGTCTCCTTTCATTCGTTCGTTCATTCGTCCATCAAGTCGTTATTCGACAAAATAACTCAAATAGTTAAAAACTTATTCTGATGAAATGTTGTGCAGGGTCAAGTTTTCACTCAAAAAACAATTCTTTGCAATTTGGAGGTTTATCTTATCTCGTTTTGGAAATACCGAGAGACATTTCATCGCGCATCTGGGTGTTGATGACGTCAAACTATTGATTACACCGGCGTATGCTTTCCATCCTCAGAGACAGCCAGCAGGCGCCAAAATGAAATACGCTTCATAGCGTCAGGCCTGGCTATCAGAACATGCTGCCTGAATTATGCAGGCCACGGAAGAGAACTTGAGGTTTAGGCCCGGTCACATTGCCGACCACGCACGCATCACTGACACATCGCGCACAAATTGGGTTTGTGCGTGCTTGTGCGCCGAGATATTGTCCAATTTTTCGTGGTGTCGGGGGAAGAAATCACTGACGAATCACGCATGAATCGCGCATGAACCGCGCATTAATCACTGACGAATCACTGACATATCGCGCACGTCTACGCATACGAGCAAATACGGTGCAGTATTCCACGCACATCCCACGCACGCTCGACGCATGAATCACTGACAGAGACGCACGCTTCGCGAACGTTCCACGCACGAGCACTTTCGTTCCGCGCATGCCCGACGCATGAATGACTGACAGATCGCGCACGGAACACGCACCCTCGGCGTGACTATCGCATCCGAACCGCGCATATAAAAAGCGGTCCCCAACGGGATTTCCTCATTTTGCCAATCCAGAGCACTGTTAGTTGATGCTGTGAAAAGTAATTTCAAAAAGATGCCACCCAAGAAAGGTCGCCAACCCTCGAAGAAGAAGGCTGAAGTCCAACCAGAGGCCGCTGCTGCTAAAACACCTGCTGCTGATGCGGCTGCTAGGAGGTCGCATCCACCTATTGATCTGTCAATCAAAGAGGATGCTGTAGATTCAGATGAGCCTGCCCCTCCTGCTGATGAGATATCTGAAGAAGATCCACGCTCTGGGGGCAAGAGCAAAGGCAAATCAAAGAAAAAAGCCATCGCCAAACGTGACTTTTCCATTGACGCTAAGGAGGAAGAAGACCTACTGGAGTGGATGGCCGAGCACGATGAGGTATGGAGACGTGGGCATCGTCTGTATAAGACCAGGAAGCAGATCTGGGCTGCCAAGGCTGATGAGATGGGGCTGTCATTGGATCACCTCTTGGGCTGGTGGAAGTCTATTAAAGATTGGTACGTCAGACTCACCAAGAAAAAGTCTGGCCAGGCAGCAAAGAAGTACACTGACCGGGAGAAGCTCATAGTGGACAGTATGCAATTCTACCAGACCCAGCTGCCATCCACCAAGTCTGAACCCATGAAAAAGTTGATCCTGACTTCAAGCCAGGCTACCACTTCAAGGATGAGTGACAGTGAGGCAGACAGTGACCAGCCTGCCTCAGAACTTGAAGAAGATGGTCTGGAGACCATTGAGAGAGAATCAGCCAAGTCAGCCCAGACTTCCAGGAAAACTTCCAAGAAGAGGAAGAAAGAAGTGGATCAAGACGAAGAGTGGATGAAGGAGCTCTGGGAGAGCATGAAGGCAAATAATCAGCTCTTGTCGCAGCTCATTAAACAGAAGCCGGCTGATTCAGAACGAGAGGCCTTCATAAAGTATGTGGCAGACAGTCTCCGTGCAGCCCCGGTGGATGAGTACAAGAAGATGAAAACGAAGATCTTCACCCTCATTGACGCCCAAAAAGATGCCCAAAAGCCTCCATTGTGGTTCTGCAGCAGGAACACCATAATATCTCTTCTTTGAGGGTTCATGCTGATATGGACCCCTTGGCAGCAAGGTCTGGAATGGCCAAAGTGCCCGAAATGTCTGCTTTTATATGCCAAAAATCATACGTGAGATGTCAGTGGATCGTCAGTGGAAGATCAGTGATTCATCAGTTTTGCGTCAGTTAGTCGTGCGTCCATGTCAGTTATTCATGCGTCGGGTGTGCGTGTCACTGCGTGGAAAATGCGTCCCCCGTCAGTGGATGTGCGTGGTTATGCGTTGTGTGTCAGTGATATGTGAGTTATTCGTCAGTTTTGTAAGTGATTGTCGGTGGATGTCAGTGGAATAAACGTGATCCGTGCGCGGTTCATGCGTGAGACGAACGTGGGGCGTCAGTGGACGAGCGCGGTTTCGAACTAGTTCCCACGCATAAGCACTGACGGCCGACGCGTGTTCCGCGCATAGTCACGCATACTTGACGCATAAACTACGCATGAATTACGCACACCCACGCACAGTTATGCGTCGGAAAATTTTTGAACCGTTCAAAACTCAAAATCACGCACAAACCGCCTTCCACGCACATCCACTTACAATCACTGACAGCCCACGTTCGCATTACGTTCGCATGACGCATACAACGCACGCTCCGCGCAGAAACCAAAATCTATGCGTAATTCGTGCGTAATTCATGCGTTTTCGCAGTGTGACCGGCCCTTTTCCTTGGCGGAGAATTGTGCTCTCAGAGTGCTCTCTACTTTTCTCTGTCCAGTGGACACAGTGCTTCCTATGAATACCCCATGTACCTACATTTATGAATAGACTATTCAGTGATGCCCAACCTAGAGCAAACAAAAATGGAATCAACAAAACAGGCAAATAATTTTCTGTATGCTCAGAGAGGAGAGAGGAAAGAGAGAAAATGAGACGGACGGAAAGAAGGACGGACGGACGGAAGGAAGAAAGAACGGGCGGACGGATGGACGGACGGGCACGCACGCAAGCAAGCACGCAAACCCACACTCACACACGCACGCACGCATACACGCACGTACACACACACACACACACACACACACACATACACGCATACTCACGCAGGCATACTCATGCACGCACACACACACACACACACACACACACACACACACACACACACACACACACATAGGTACACACACACACACAACAAAAACACACACAAACACAAACACACACAAACATACGCACGCACATTACACAAGCACACCCACACACACACACACACACACACACACACGCGCGTGCGCGCGCGCATACACACACACTGTAGTTCAGATGTGAGTGTCCAGGACTCGCATGCATACAAGAATACGGAGATGGCCAGCGTGCGCATGAGCCTGATCTTCGACGCGAGAGTGATATTTCTGTCACGCCATATTGGGTTCAACTTTGACAATGCTGCTGTTGTCTGTGCTATCCTGGACAGTATCTCCGGTTTGGACCCTTCATCAGTCACAATAGATCCCAGGTATTTGAAGTTGTTCACAGCTTCCAGTTTTTGGCCCTTCACTTTGATTTCCATTTTGAAGCCCCGAGGGTTGTTCGTCATCACCTTGGTCTTCTCGGCACTGATCTCCATGCCATATGCCTGTGAGGTATTGTCCAGGTGCTCGACAAGACTAGTCAGCTCCTCTTCACTTCCTACTAATCCATCAATGTCATCAGCAAAACGTAAGTTGGTGATCTTTCTGCCACAGATGCTGATTGATCCTTCGTGGTATGCTAGGGCATCAGTCATTATCCTTTCGAGGAAAAGGTTGAAGAGTGTGTGGGAGAGTAGACAGCTCTGTCTGACTCCGACCGTTGTCCTGAGCCATTCGCATGTGGTACCATTGAACAGGACTGCGCTGGTCGCTCTGTCATAAAAATTTATTTGACAATTAAGAACAGGCATTAATTCGTTAGTTAGTTCGTTCATTCGTTATTTAGCATGACGATGTTGACGACGATGATGATAATGATGATGATGAAGACTATGATGTGTACCTTTGAATTTCCGCTCTCTTTTCCCCCAAAAATTATACTGACAGTATACATTCCCACTCCCCACCTTCAGACGAGAAAGACTTATCGAGTGGAAGAGACAGCCTCAAGGACGAAAAAAAGAAGAAGTTTCGATAATTATAATGTAATGAAACTAAATCTAACTTGAAATTTAGACGATTTTCTAATCAAAAAGGCGTGCATCTCTTTTCTAATCAACTCTGGTGAATTTCAATAAAACGACATGCCCATAGAGATGATCTTCTGTTATTTCCTGACGTGGAATAATGTCGATTTCTAGGATAAAGATGCTGGAACAGCATTTCCAGTGTTTAGCGACGAGTGTCAAAAGAAGAGTGAGATTGTGAAGATGATCTCCCTTATTTGCAAAAACTGAGCACCCGTAAGTTGTAACAGCTAAAAACGGCTACTTACCGCCTGTAATAGCAGATTGAAGACTGAAACTGAAGGTATGCACAACTTCAGAGCCATCGATTCTCATGGGAAGTCATTCTTGCTTTATATCCAGGAAGGATTAGCCAAAGCGTTGCTAAGTCTTTGCCTGTCATGTGACCCTGGAAGCTGTTAACGACAGGAAAGACGGCATTCAGGGACTCCTTGTACCAACGTTTTCTTTGGTCGTGTTAAACCCTTCCATTTTAGGTTTTGCGTCACTTCCTTTGGTCACGCGCACACTGAGAATTCTTGTCCCGAGTTCTCTCTGCAAAGTGGGGGGAAAGCAAAGGGGGCGTTTGTTAGGCCTAGAATCTCGAGGGCTAAGCGTTGCCTACGTTTCTCGCTCATTAACCGTGGGTGCGTCTCGCTCGCCCTTGACTAGCCATCGAGGCGAGCCACTTGCCTAGAAAACGCACCCAAAGATCCAAGTATCTCCCTACGTGATTTGTACAAGGCGAGTAACTAGAGATAACGACACACGACTTGGTGCTGCATCAACCAGCTCCAGTGAGTTCCGTAATCAATAGCTTTACATCGACGACGGACGACGACGAAGGACGACGACGACAAAGAAGAAGAAGAATGATATCTTACGACTTATTAGCGTTTGTAGCCTATGAAAAGCCAGTGACTACGATAAATTACTAAGGCAGGTTGGAATAAGAGCAAACTGAGTATCAATTTCCTCAGTTATTTCCCCTTTAGGAATTGCGTAGAGAGACTCGATGGGTCTATTCTTAGCAATAACACACGGGAAGCGGAATGAGCTCATCAAGCGGGTCACACCAGTTGACTCGTCCGAGGAGAGGCGTGCGGGAATGACAGCAAATGTATTAAGGCGCGATGGGTGGGGGTGGGGTGGGGTGGGGGAAATGTAAAAATGGTACACCATGGCGCTATTTGCCGGGTTTGTCCAAAACATTACATTTGCAGCAACTGGCAAAACACTACGGTCCTATTTCGCGCATACCCACCATGACACAGATCCCTTGTCCCGCCAGGTTCCCGGGCGTTCCCGCACCCCTCGCCTCGGACGCGTCCATTAGCGTGACCCGCCTGAGGAAGTCATTCCCGGGGAGCAAACCATCACGGAGGCAGAGTTGGATTCGACCGCGCAGGCAGGCTTTCAGTTGTTTGAGATTCGATGGATGGATTGGATGGATGGATTCGATGGAATGAATGGAATGGATGGAACGAATGGATTGGATGGATGGATTGGATGGATGGATTGGATGGATGGATGGATTGGATGGAATGGATGGATTGGATGGATGGATTGGATGGATGGATGGATTGGATGGATGGATGGATTGGATGGAATGGATGGAATGGATGGATTGGATGGAATGGATGGATTGGATGGATGGATTGGATGGATGGATTGGATGGATGGATTGGATGGATGGATGGATTGGATGGAATGGATGGAATGGATGGAATGGATGGATTGGATGGATGGATGGATTGATGGATAGATTGGATGGACGGACGGACGGACGGACTGGTGGGTTAGTGGGTGGGCGGGTGAGTGGGTGGGTGGGTGGATGGGTGCGTGGGTGGATGGATGGGTGGGTGGGTGAAAGGACGGACGGACGGACGGACGAATGGACGGATGGATGGAAGGAGGATTGGATGAAAGGAGGGAGGGAGGAAGGGAGGGAAGGAGGGAGGTAAAGACGGAGGGGGGGGGGGGAGGGGGCGAGGACGGAAGGAATAAGTGTTACGGCCTATCAGGTTTTTTAGGCTATGTAAGGCCATCGAGCACCAACACCACAAGAACAATTTTGAGTATGTCTCTAGTTATTCGCCTTTTACGAATTGCATAAAGAGTCACGGTGGGTGTATTCTGACCACCAAGCCACAAAGAGGTTTGAAATCCGAAGCGGAATGAAGCAGAGGCGGGCTTCGCAGAGCAATCAGAAATCATCCAATGCGATCGTCACGTGGGACGAAAGGAGAGTTTTGTTTCGAAACGTTTAAGACAAAAACCGCTCGGAAATAAACGCTGGCAGGAAGTGTTCTCGAAGCCCTTTTCTCCTAATCGAACCTGTCCACAAAGTCGATCGGGGTGACGCTTATCTCTGAATATTGTTAAATACTTTTTTGAAAACCTAATGCGACTCTGGTTCCACAAGATGATCGCGTATTAAGCGTTAGACTGCTGCTGATGAAACTTGCCTCAGGGCTGCTTACTGGTGCCGATATTGCCCGCGTGTTTGTCGACCCGCCGTCGCCCTTGCAATTCTGGCATTCAAAATGCTCTAGAGGCTTTTGTATAATTAATGGGAAAATAATGATATTTATCTGTAGACAGTAAACAAAAATTGAAGAGGAGAAGAAGGAGGAAAGAGAGGAAGAGAAGAAGAGGAGGAGGAAAGAAAAAGGAGGACGAGAGGAAGGTGGAGAAGGAGGGGAGGGAGGATGAGGGGGAGGAGGGGGGGGGAGTAGGAATCGTAGGAGGAATAGTAGGAAGAAGAAGAGGAGGAAGAGGAGGAGGACGTCGACGACGACGAATTAAACCTCAGTACGTTGATACGTATCAGTAACTACAACAAGTGTACGAGTGGACTAGGAAGTACCTAAAAGGCGGGAGTTCAGTAACAGACTTGCCCTGACCAGGTCAGGCACACCCAGAGCACAGTGCAGCCGTTGATGCCACCGTGGAGAAAAATGGCAGCGTACAAGGGGATGAAGAAGCCACACTTCTGTGTATGTCATGGGTCAACACACCATATCGTCCAAGATGTTCTGCAGTTCCACAAAATGTCCGCAAGATGGGTGCCACTCCGGCTGACTGAAGAATTGAAAGAGCGATGGGTTTCACCCCTACACTATTCAAAACATGAATGACAGAACGCTCCTTCTCTTTGGTTCATATTGCAAGTGGGGCAGCCATCTTGACACTGCTGCTATGTCGTAGTGTGATGCTTTTACATTGTACTGTCAGCAGTAGGTCACTCTTCAAACACAAAGTAGGCCTAACACTTGCAGAACAATCGAGCGTTGTTATGAATGTGCATATTATATATTTTCTTAAAGGTTTTCTTTTGATTCGCCCTCGTATTCAACAAAACAAAATGTCAGATACCAAAACCATCGGATATCTCGGTCACTGCTTTGTTTTCTTGTATTTAACAATTGCAGGAGGAGTCGTGAGTGATTTGCCGCCCCTCTTCTCTTTGTGACGATTCAGATGACAAGTATTAGCTCTTCGGCGAAAAAAAGTTCCCGACAAATGAAGAAAGTTTTCTTCTCTATCATTTGTGTTTGGGAGAGTCGATTTCTCGCCTTATTTTCATTGTTAAGTGCTTTCATCAAAATAAAAGCAAAATATAAAAAAAACCGAGAGAACTGCGATGCTTGACAATGTTGCTGTCGCTCCTCAGAGGAAATTGAACCTCACAACAGAGAGTGAGTCGCATTATATCTCAAGCGAAATGGAGCCACGGATAATTTTTTGTATGCAGGGTATCTGGCTGCCCGTTATCAAATATTTCAAGAAATCTGGTCTGTGGTAATTTAAAAGCAGAATATGGAGATTTAAGTCAATCGGCAGCTTAACTTTTCTTTTAATGCATTGTAATGACAGAGGCACGTCGATAATTTAAGAAAGACAGAGAACTTAATACTGAATAATTCGACAAAGCTCTTGTCAGCGGTGGAAAAATATCGACTCCTAGGGGTGCACAATTCAATGGTAAATAGCTTTGCACCACATCATCTGACAAAAACGGAATTCACCACCTGAAAGAGCAGGGAACTACTTATAGGAACGCCACGTGATTTATCATCGGCCGAGGGTGCTTTGCCACTCATTTCCTTGTGTGAGGTGGCAGATCTCTGCGCAGCTGAAGTTAGAACTATAGTCCGTTGCGTATGACGCGTCAAAACGACGCTGTTTCTTTGACGTGAAGGTAAAGAGGACGGCTTCCACACTTCTCCCATTGGTCAGGGGGAAGCTGTGACCTACATCCACCAAATCTAACATGCAAATACACTACCCATTTCATCATACTTCAATTTCACCTAACTTCCACAACATTTGTAATTGTCCACTTTGATCGGTATGGATTTATGCTTAACTCTCACACAAAAGGGCAACAATTTACACTCTTCTTATGATAAACTAACCGCAAATATATATTGTAAAACTATGATGAAATAGCGCTGTTTCATAAAGGAGGAACCCGAAAAGCGATCGATTGTGTGCCAGAAGAAACGGCAGCAGAAATTCTCACGAGTACGTTTCTTGAATTGATCGATCAGTTTTCGGAATGATTCCAGTTTACTTTTGCAATTTCTTCTGTTCAAGTGAGTTGCTGAGGTCCATTGGTTACTTGCTGCGCCCCATGATTGATCAGTAACTGACAAGAACGGGATGAAAATGTGTCCAGCTGACATGGACGACTCCATGTTTGTTTATGAATCATGACAAGCAGACGCTGGTAAGCTTTCCAGCAGTATGTGGTTTACCATATTATCATAAACGATCGCCTTTCTGATCGGTGGAAGAAACAAAAATCGCCGTTCACAGACGCTATCAATGAAGTTGCTAAGATTTTAGGTACTTATTGCCTGAATTTGGCCACAAAAACAGCACAACAATGATATATATCCGCGTGCAATATCAATGGGTCGGAAATAGGCAACTCCATATGTCCACCAATGGGAGAAGTGTATAGGATGTTCTCCCTATCTTCATGTGCTTCTACTTCTCGTCGCGACGAGCCTCTCTTTGACGAGTTGATACAACTGATCTACATAATACTAAATAGCTACTATCATGTAACTCACTGGTTCCTCCTCGGAGCTCTTTCCTGATTGGTTGATTGATGGCCGCGCCGCTGCTTGTCGCCGGCAAATAGGCTGTTTTCTATTCGAGGCAACGAACTTTTTTTACGCATGCGCGATCTGCTTCCTGCTTCGTCGCTTCGTCGCTTCATGTGCAATGGGCCTCAGAGAAACACACGAGTCTTTCTCACAGCTGCTCCTTTATAGAAAGGACAGCCATCTTTTCACTGAAAATGGAAAAACAAACCCATTGCGTTTTCCGACGTGATTCTTCAAAGGCAAATACGCAGAGAAATTGAGGGTCGACTTGCTCAAACCAGCTCTGGCGAATTCGAGTTCAATGTTTTTCTGTTGCCTGCAAAGGGTGATAGGCTGTAACGCCTCATTCATTCATTCATTTATCCATTTATCCCCTTTTCGTGTATTCATTCATCCATCTATTCCTCCCTCCCTCCCTCCATCCATCCATTCGTTTGTTCATTAATGTGTTTATTCACTCATTCATTCGTTTGTTCATTCATCAAACCATTCATCCATTCATTAATTAATCCATCCATCCATCCATTCATCTGTTCATTCATTCATTCAGCATTCATTCAAAGACTCAATTCTACATCCATACTATAATGGCGCTGGTGGTTCAGAGCAGTCCTTGGTCTGTATGGCAGGCCGCCCTCGCGCAGAACAGTTGTGTACGCAAACCAGGTTAGGCCTGTTGGGCTAGTTTGCCAGAAACAAAATTACATTCGGCACTGACAGTTTTGTCTGTTGCAAACCTGAGGGAGAAAGAGGGAGAGAGAGGTGGAGAGAGGGAGGGAGAGAGAGAGAGAGAGAGAGAGAGAGAGAGAGAGAGAGAGAGAACGAACGAAACGAACGAACGAACGAAACATTTTATTGCATAGGCCTCGGGCCTGTTGCAATTACAATCGCGCAGGAAACATTAATTATGAGAGAGAGAGAGAGAGAGAGAGAGAGAGAGAGAGTGGGAAAGAGAGAGAGAGAGAGAGAGAGAGAGAGAGAGAGAGAGAGAGGGAGGGAGAGAGAGAGACAGAGAGAGACAGAGAGAGAGAGAGAAAGAGAGAGAGTGAGAGAGTGAGAGAGAGAGAGAGATTTCTTTATTTCGACCGACGACCCGTCAAATAAATTCAATATAAAAACCGCTGGCGCTGAACCTCCAGGTTTTCGTATATTTATTTTAAAAAAGAGATAAAAGAACGGGTTCGAACCCGCAACCTCTCGAGAAAAGAGGAGGAAAACACACACACACACACACACAAACACAAAAAACCAGGTCGGGTTCGAACCCACAACCTCTCGAAAAAAGAGAGAAAAGAAAGTTTCAGTGCAGAATCGAACCTGGTCATGCATGACCAAGAGTGCAACGCTTTACCAGCTTAGCCATTTGAGAATTG